>CABFWO010001040.1:150777-162969 GCA_902155825.1 Timema genevievae | reverse complement strand
GGGGGGGGGGGGGAAGTTGATATCTGTGGCTTACGGCTTCTGTCATACCAAGTGTAAGGAATAAAGAGGATCAAGCCAGAAGACCATTCAAAGCGAATGGGGCGTGCACTATATCCATTGAAGATAGACAGGAGAATTTAATTGAAAATAAAAACAATTCTCTAATCCCACCCTTTTTCAATAAGCGGGAAATATATAATTCCTACTTCTTTCGATGATAATGCGAATTTGGGTCAATGATTAATTTTAAACGGGTTTGTCTGGTTCGATCTTTTGTTTTAAGGAAACCCGAGCTAAGGGTAATATTTTTGAAGTTTTCATATCAAAACATTTTTGGGGGACGGGGGGTGGCAAAAGAAATTAAATAATTATCCAGTAGAAACATAGAGTTTAACCTTCTATGAATGATGATATCAACAGTTTTTAGACATCTGTTGAGGATGTCCTGGAATTTAATGAGAACTTTATAGCTTCATTAAAAAAGTTTCTCATATATTTCTATGTTCATGATAGATATTCAACAACTGTTATCACCATGTATAGAAAAATAAACTTTATGTTTCTACTGGAGCAATATTTTATTTATTTTCCCAAAAAATAGTTTTAACATAAAAACTCAAAAGCACTGCCCTTAACTCGCGTTCCATATACTCTCACCTTACGGATGTTGCCTGCCTGTAACGTCACAGCAAGTCAAGATAGGATTTCCCATGTTAGTGTAATTAGGTTTCATTTGGAGAGTTTTAAAAATAAAACATTGAAATAAATAATAATAATAATACTTAGCACCGCGTCTTACTACTCGTTCGGGTTATACGCTTAAGTACTAATTACGCTAATGGATTAGGAATTGGTAAGATTGAATTTAGAGGAAGTGAACCCGCATTTGCGTGGAGGGAGAGTGGAAAACCATTTAGGAAAAACCACCCCCAGTTCACCCGTGAGATTCGAACCTCGATCTCCCCGTCCTCGGCGGCCGAGCTCAACACGACTAGCGCGTTAGCCAACTACGCCACCGAGGCGGGTCAACATTGAAATAAAAACAAATTCTTACATAACAATAAAAAATAGTCATACATTTTCCAAAACATGTATTTTGGCTCTTGAAGATTTTTTTTTTCAAACTGAATTTTTAAATTGTTTACAACTTAGACTAAGATATTTGATTTACTAAAGAAAGTGGCCAGTAGGTACCACTCTTCCAGGAAGTAAATTAAAAATATCCGTGGAAGCTTATGTCTATCTAAAATAGGAAACCAGAAAAGTGTATTTTTAATTGCGAATCGATGTTGCTTAGGCTCAAATATTAAAGCGAGTGCTTATACTTATCATAAGAAGAGGGTGGGTCTCATTAGCATGTAAAAAAGAGGCCATACATGGAGAACTACTAATTTTCTTTCCTCTCTTGCTTGTATTTTGTTTATTAAGGTGTAGAATATGATAATGCTTAGTGCCAAGTTAAGATTTAACCCGCTTTACAAAATATTTTCGAATGCATAAAGTAGTCCACGTCGTTAACAAGTAGCAAGTAGTACTATATCCTAAACTGTTGCCAATCGCCTATTCTTTTTGAGGCTACAACCATGGCCTTATCATTTTGAAAAAAAAAGAGGAAAAAACCTGCAATCAAGGAGAGTATAAAAATCTGTTCCAAATGTTATCAAGGCTTTATTGCTAAGCTAAGCAAAGCCTTAACATAAATATAGAAAGTCTTATAATTGTATATGTCATAACCGTTAATATCTGCGTTAGTAGCTTTAGCAGACTTACTATTACATACAAAATAAAATTACAAAACATCGTGGGACATCATGTACCCCCTGAAATCCTGTCTGTGCCCTAGGGCTACATGTATCCCAGTTTGGGAAAGAATGTATTTGAGTATTTTTTTAAAAGTAAATTTGTTAATTTGTGGTTGATATTAATTAGGGAACAAACTTTTGGTGATGTATGCTTTTAGACATAATTTTGAAAATTGAACTGTAGTTTGGATTTCATGTATTAATGCACCAAGTAACCCAATTCAGTGGCAGAATCGTGTAAGGCACCAATCTTGCAATATACTGGATTTACGATGACGGCGAGGTTTGAGCTAGAAATCCCGGTCGGGTGTATTAAGGGGTGAATTTTTCTAAATGTTTTTATGCTATCTTTCCACAAAAATGCGGGTTCATAACGCAAACTATTAGTAAAACACGGTGTCTAAAAAAAGCCAAGGTATTCTAGATCTGACAAAAATAAGATACGATATCAAAATTGATGACTGTAATATGTTTTCCAATATCTGACAAACAATCTATAGAAAGGACCGTCGACAGTCAACGGGACGAGCCTATGAGGAATTCCGCTAATCAAAGAAGCGAATAGAAAAGATAATGTTGCTGACTTTCTATCATCTCATCTGCTTCGTTTAAAATATGATCAACCCGTGGTTTCACATCAAATTCAACCGAAAAAAATAACCCGTCAAGGAGAGCATTATTTCACTTAGCTAATTAAAAGTAGAGTATTGTGTCTCAAAGGAAATGCGTGATGTGAAGGTACGCTCATAAAAGCCTATAATAACATCAGGGAATTGTGAACAGCGGCAGTAATGAAGAAGGGAGGAGAGTGCAAAAGTTAATTAACATGCTTTAGCTTAGTTCACCGCCATTTTCATGAAATAGAAGTTAAAACTGTTGAAAGAGAGATTGACTGTTCACATAGGTTTTATGTAGTTAACTTTATAAAGCTGGACTATCCCTATTTTTCCACTTACATATTTTAATTCATTTAACGCAATAAAAGCTTAATAGTTACTCCCAGTGATGTATCTTAACTCCTTGTAGAATATGTATCGCCATTTTTATATTTTCAGTCAGAATGTGAACTAAAATTATTATTTTATTTTTATCACCTTGTCTTAATACCCGTTCGGGTTAAACGCTTACATGCTAATCACGCGAATGGTTTTAGGGATTAGGACGGTTATATTTAGAGGAAGTGTACCCACATTTGTATGGAGGGAGAGTGAAAACCCATTTGGGGAAAACCACCCTCAAATACATTCAACCTAGATGTGAACCTCGATCTCCACATCATCGGCAATATAGTTCAACACGAGAGTAACGCGTTAGACCATTCGGCCATGGAAGCGAGTAATTAAAATTATTCAAAGCAGGTAAAGCGTTTATTTTGTGTTATCGATCAAGGAAGCCAATAATCTTTTTAATAGCTAAAAAATCTTACTACAATATTTTATAGTAATGTTAGTTGCTAATACTTAACGTAATTATGAGTTTTGGTCTAACAAAATTATTTTATAACGTGTACCTGATAAACAATTACTAAACTCATAAATAATAAACTTGCTATATAAATTTAAAATGTTTCTTGATCAATAAACTTCATTTGATAATCTTTAGAACAGTAGCAGGATCAGTGGTTGCATGATCTAACACGCCACTCTCGTGTTATACTGGATTGTTGGTGATGGGGATATCGGGCTTCAAATCCTGGTCTAGTAAACTGTGGGTACTTTTTCCTAAATGGTTTCCTAACCTACCTTCAAGCAAATGTAAGTACGTTTTCTCTAAAACTAAACCATACTCATCACTAACCTATAAGCGTAATTGTAGTGTATTTATATGCAATCCAAACTGATATTGAGCCCCGATGCTAAAAAAACTCACGGGATACAGAAAACTTATGTTTATTGGATATTTTATGGAAACTTAAGCTAGGTGGAACTGGAAATAATATATTTACACGGTATATACATTTCTAATACGTATTTCTTTGTGAGTGAACTACACATCAACAATAAATAATGGCAATCTACAATAGATCTTTAGGCTATCATTTTACCCATTCATTTTTTGAATATGAATTTATTCACCACATCGTATTATACAAGTTGTTTCCATGTCAAAAGGATGAACTTTAGGAAGTAGTAGTGGGTAAAAAGAACTAGTTCAAAACGTATTTTGGAGATTTGATAGTTTTCGCTTTCTTTTCATGCAAAAAAAATAAAGTACGGAACTCCACACGGACTTTCTTGCTCTATTGTTAAAAATAGAGATATTTACTCAAAACTCGTAATATATGTCAAACGAAATAACTATCAAAACAAAGCATAAATTGCAATATATTTATGTGAAACATTTTTTGAGTCGTGGTTTTAAATTTTATAATTTTATTTAAAAAAATTAATGTCCTCATTAATATTTTTGGACCATTAAAAAAGACCAATATTGGGTCCACAAGGGTCAACACTTTGTATTAAAATTTCGACTTCTGGTTAAAATTTTCGATATTTTATTGGGTGTTGCACATCTTCATGTCATCGTATCGCTATTAAATTCCTTATTTATAAATTTTAACCAATAAAAAATCTAAATATTGACTATTGAGTCTAAAATAGAAACAGATCATTGTTGTACAAACAGTTCTCCTAAGAGGTTTTAGGAAAAATAACAAACTTTTTGAGAGACTTACCTATATTTAATTACTCTATGGCATTGGAGAATTATTGCGTTTAAACTTAAGTAGTATCTCTTTACAACTAAAGCTCAAAAAATTACTATATTAATATATTTGCCAATATCTTAGAAACTGTTGGTTTTATAAAAATATATTTCATATAAAAGTGTTTTATTTTTAATAATAGTAGTACTACAATCTTGCAATGATAAGTTATTTAGTATTTCATATAGTTGCGAAGATACGGAAATTTTAGTTTCTGTAAAGTACCCCTAAACGTCATTTTCATGGGAAAATGAAAATAGTCAGTTTATTTATAATCTTAATCAACGCCTATTTACGAATTTTAATCAAAATCGTTAGAGCCAATTTTGAGAAAATCGATTTTTTCTCTTTTCACCCTTTATTAAACTACTCTTAATTTTATGTTTAAATAGATACACAGAGAGACGGCATTACAAAGAACAATTTTTAGGGTTCGGGGGTCATGAGACGTCGACATCCATCAACATTTCAGGTTAGATTTTTTTACGGTCGCAATACTTTGCCTTTTGTGTTCAAAAGTTAAAAAATATAAATATTTACGTATCGCTTAAAAGTTATTGGTTTTATAAAAATATATTTTCTTTAAAATATTTGTATTATAAATAGATATACATATTTGAAATGAGTAATTTCATATCTCAAATAATTTCGGAGATATGATAAAAAATGAAAATTTACTCATCACACTGGAGCCCTTAAAGTCATTTTGCTAAAATATTGAGGGTAGCCATTTTATTTGTGATATTTATAATTGTTTATAAATGAAATATAAACAAAATAGTTAGAGCCGATTTTGAGGTATTAGACTTTATCTCTTTTTGCCCTTCAGTAAACTACTCTTAATTTTAGGGTTAGATATACAATTCCAAAAACTCCTCGCGGCAACTTTATGAAAGCCCTAGATACCAAGTTTTAGCCTGATCGGTAAAATAGTTTAGGCTCTAGTCGGAGGTACAGACAGACAGACGGAAATTCAAAAATCACTTTTTCGGAACCAGGGAGTCATGAAACGTCAAGATTCATCAAAATGTCGAGTTCGATATTTTGGACGAACACAATACTTTCTCTACCTGTAAGATAGAGAGAAAGTAAAAAGTTAGATATTAAAAAAATATTTTATTTATTTACTTTGTTCAAATTGATGGCAAGCATTACACCTTTCAATGACAACGAGTGGCTGACCGACATTGTGCGACTGTTTCTTCGCACGCTTGCGTTACCCTTTGTCGTAATGATTGAAGGTCATTAAAAGGCACGTCATACAATTTTTACTTGAGTGCTCCCCATACAAAAAAATATCTAATGGCATTAAATCAGGTGAATGCAAAGGCCAAACCACAGGTCTAGAACGACTGATCCATTTCCCAGGAAAATTAATATCAAGCCATTGCCGAGGACCTCTGCAGAAAAACGTGTTTTTATTTTGTTTTTGCTGTTTTCACGAAAAGGAAGCGAAAACGAGAAAATCTCCAAAATACATTTTGAGTTAGTTTTTTGATCCGATACCACTTACCAAAGTTTAGTCGTTTAACCCAGTAACACCCTGAATATTCAATTAAGATGAAATAGTCATGAGCTTCGATGATGTCCTGAGAACACAATCTTCTAGCTATACTTGTGAAGAAGCTAGCCAGAGATTGTTCAACATATAGTTATTTGTTTATATAAAGGATACACAATAATGCTCAAATTTAATAGAGACTAAACTTGAATAAATATATTCTATAGCACGATAATGGAAAGAAAATAGTTTTGTATTAATTTTGTTGTCACTAAGTAAACCAGGTTAAACAAACATTTATTTTTATTCGTTCGTTAATGACGTCAGACACTTTATTTTACCTTTAAGCTATTTTATTGTGGAACGTGTACTGTTGATGGAACATACGATAACCACTGACATTACCTACTTCAGTGGCCACATGGTCTAAGGCTCTACTCTCACGATATACTAGACTGCCGATGACAGCAAGATTGAGGTTCGATCCCGTTCGGGTGTATTGAGGATGGTTTTTGCTAAATGGTTTTACACTCTACCTCAACACAAGTGGGGGTACATTTACCTTAAATTTAGCCCTCCTAATCCCTAACACATTAGTGTAACTAGTACATATGAGTATAACCCAAATGGGTAGTAAGACGCTGTTCTAATAAAACTACTGACATAGTTGGTATCACGGATAATGTACTGGACTTGAGCTCAGGAAACCTGAGGTAACGGTGCGGCTACTCTACAGCAGCACATCCAGGTGAAATCAACTTTTTATTAGCATTAGCGACATCCACGAGTGTAATACGGCATGGATACAAGGACACGTTAGTTTCAATAAAGGGGAAAGTTGTGAATGTCAATACGGAAATATGCACGGATTATAAGTAGGTCCCAAACTCATTTTGCTATTAATAGAGGATCCGTTATAATTCTGCCATTAATTTCTAGGTTTGACTGGAATAATTTATCCACACGATTATTTATTGACACATTTATAAAATAATAATATTTGTTGTGTTTTCCTTCGTTAATTAAGACAAATCTATAAATAGCAGAAAGCTATATTTGATTGTATTACTGTGAAATACGTTCGCTTTATAAACACACAAATGATATCACCAAGCAACTTATAATAAACTAAATCTAGGACAGTACACCAAATACCACACATTTGGCCCCAAAGTCAAAAAACGAACTATTTGTATAGTAGTAAGACTCCCTACACACATAGTAAATATCAAGCTCAGAAGATTTTGAATTCGAATCAGAGTCTCCTGAACTTGAGAGATGGTCCTACCTTGTCACAGTGAGAATGTTGACGTCGTGTAGAGCGTCAGGCACAGCTTTCTGTACCTACAACGCTCGAGTGTTTAAAGTATGGCAAGACGTAGATCCTGACCTAAGTGTCTGGCGGGATGTAAAGGGACCAGGGAAGTTCAAGCGTTACGGAATGGTCCGGGGTTTATCACTTAATAGCGCTGTTAAGATGTATTGTAGCGTGTTAGGTGCATTTAACACTTATCCCGTAATCAAGTAGCTCCTTATCGAATTATGTGTAGCTTCAACTCTCCTTCTTGACCTACATATTAACTAAACACTTAAATCTGCATCGGTGAGCACGTGGACCAGGGAGTCGACCTCGTCTGGTTTGGCTTGGGGGAACCAGGATATTGGGGCTTGTATGGCGGTTGAGTGTACTATGTTGGGGGTTTTCCAAGATGGATTTACAATCTCTTTCCGCGTAAATGTGGGTACATTTACTTTAAACTAAAACTTCCTCATATCTTAGTTTTCTTTGTGTAAATAGGCCTATGCGGAGAGTCCCGACTGGTCATAAAATGGGAAGCAAAAAAGAAAAAAAAATACACTGCAACTTTAAAAAAAAATGTAATATCTCCTAAATCATCTTATTTGACACAAGATCAAACCTATTATTTTAATAATATAATTAACATATTCAAGTGGGCTCTCAGTTTCTAGCAGTTTTGCTAAATTACAATAATTGATTATTTTAAAATCAATTTAAATAAAACCTTTTTGTATTTAGCTCAGCTATAAAAATTAATGCTTCTACTTATAAATACATACTAGTCTTGTTATTAAAAATCGTTCGTCTTGCTTGATTTTTTAGCACTGTGTCTTATTACCTGTTCAGTTTATACGCTTATATACTAATTACGTTATGGTTTTAGGGATTAGTAAGGTTACATTTATAGAAAGTGTATCTGAATTTGCGTGAACGGAGAGTGGAAAACTTTTCCTAAACTACCCTCAGTACACCTGACTGGGATTCGAATCTAGATCTCCCCGTCATCGGTGGTCTAATCTACTTCGAGAGTAGCGCGTTAGACCATGCGGCCACCGAAATGGGTTTGCTTATTTTAAAAAATAGAATGTCACCAAAATATTTTTCTGACTTTCTACGCATCACTGCGACTCTGTCTTGGGCTAAAGCAACAAAATTCCTAAGTATTTTCCCACTATCCTTCCACGCAAATGCAGTTATACGTTCTTTAAATTCTACCTTATTCATCCTTACAATATTAGTGTACTTAATACTTATGTGTATATCCTTAACTGGTAGTGAGACGCGGTGAAAAAAATTAATGAAATAAGTTTCTTCACAAACTTGTTTTATTTAATTATCATTCAGCATTCCTTTAGTTCTTGTTTTGAAAGGCTCACGTTTTGATTGAATATTCATAGCATTGTTTGAAGAGATGTAGAAACTTTCTCTAGAAGGGGTGATGAATATTTTGAAAGCAGTCATCGAAACATGACTAACAACACCGTTGACTTTCAGCACTGAAACATACATTCCGATACACGGAATATTGTCAGTAGGTAAATAATTAATCAATTAATTATTAACAGTTGACCACCCATGTATGTAGCCAACATTGAAATATGAGTGTGGCACACAGATGGGGCAGAAGTGTCCTTGTACGCTATTACTCATGGGTGGTTTAGTTTGTTATTTCGGCAGCTGTTTAGTTAGTAACATTGCCGCTGCACTGACAGGAATGTGGTATCCGGTGAAAAATGGACCTTTTTTTTCCCATCCGCTTCCTCTCATGCAAATGATTATGCAATGATAAGGGAGCGAATATTTGTTAGAACGAATGACCACAAAGTCATGGACCATTGCTTTGAATCCCAGAAAGACCACAAATTTAATTAAATTTGTAGAGGTTAGTGTCGCGTATATCGTTGTCCGTTCCGATAACCCTCTGTAGGGTTAAGTTTCCAATTTCATAACTTTACTAAAAATTGAATAAACTTCCTGTGGATGCTCTCATAACATAATATTAGGACAGACATTTAAATTGTTAAAAATAAAAAAATAAAGATATTTTTAATATAACATTTAACAAAAACAAACAAATAAAGATATTTTTAATATAACATTCAACAAAAACAAACAAATAATACTTGCATTGGTGGTCGAACGGTCTAAAGAGCTACTCTCACAGTATCGGTGATGGGGAGATCGGGCTTCCAATCCCAATTGGGTGTAATAAGGCAGGGCTGCCACGCACCTGGAAAACCAGAAAAACACAGGGAATTTTGCAAAATTTAGTAAAAAATATTGGAATATTAGTTAAATTTGGACATTTAACAGAAAGATTAAAATATTTATTTGGATGGATGAAAAAATTAACCTAAAAATTAAGCACGCTAGTTCAATCATGTATTTCTAACCCTTAAACAAGGGTTGTGAAGAAACAAAAGATATATTTCACCATAAATCTTAAATTGACCTGCTTTAAACATAAGTTATATCACTTCACAATTAGGGCCAGTCTTATGACTCCTGGATAAATATTAATCTGGCCGATAACTATTTTCATCTGGTCGATAAGTTGAAAGTGCGTCTTAAGACTGCCTGATAGCATTTATCTGCTAGATAAAATGTATTTATTCATCACATTTTTATCGGGAGGTTTAAGTACTTTTATCTGAAAGTTAAAATTGGCGTTGCCATAGTGACGCGTTGTTTTTCATGAAGTTTCGCCTATCAGAATCTGTTTTTAGGTTAAAATCTTGGTTTACGTGTTTAGTAGGCACATGCTTAGGCTCTAACTATATATAAAGTTAGAACATTTAATTCACACTTTTATATAAGCTGACAAGCTATTTGTAGCATTATAGTTATATAAGAAGAAATTATTTGAAGGTGAGTACTATAAGAAATTTTGTAAACGTTTACAAAACTGCCGCCCACATTGTGGTAGACACCGAAATTAGTACTTGCAAGACAACTTAGCTTTTGTACTCACGTGACGCCATCTGTTTTCTCGCACTCGTTTAAGGACCGACTACACGGAACCACACCGCACCGCATTTTTCCGGTGGAATGTTATCCATGTTTTCAAATGCAAATGTCTACACGAGTCCGCACCGCACCGCACCGGAGTGGACGAATAGTCGAGAGAACATTGCTCCGCACTTATGCGGTGCGGTGCGGACCGTGTAGCAACCTACCACCGGAAATAAATGTTCGGGATCTTCCTAATTGTTTTCATGCCAACCCCTAAGCACTGTAGGGATGGGCGAAACAGTGATTTTACTATATCAATGATCATAGTGACCTTGATTTTAAAAGAGCATTGATTTATACCAGTTATTATTCACAGTGATTGGCAGTCTCTGTGTCAGCACTTGTAAAACCAGGTATTTTTTCACAGCCATTGCACGTGTGACGCTGTAGTTATTTTTTCTAACATTACGTAAAAGATAAACAATATTATATACAACAACTTATTGATCAACAAATATTCTTCTTCTTAATTATTAACTAACTTAAAACTTTATTCTTCGTAATTAATAGCTAGCGCGCGCATCCATTCGGCTCTCGGGCTAGAAAATGCGGTGCGGTTGCGGTGCGGCTTGAGTGGCCACTTGCTAGAAAATGCGGTGCGGTGTGGCTTGTGTAGCCACTTGCTAGAAAATGTGGTGCGGTGCGGTGTGGTGCGGGTCGGCTCCGTGTAGCCATAGCTTTAGCTGTTATTATTTAACAAATGTTGAGCGTTGAAGCCACAAGCAAGTTTGTAGCGGTAGCAGCAGGCTTTATACGGTTGCGCACACCTGTAAAAACAGTACCAACCATGCGTTTTCTGCATAAGAATATATTCATCATACCGAAGGCTTTCCGGCAGATAAATTAAGTACGCGTACGCTTAAAATATTAAAGTGACTGATAATCTTTATCTGGTCGCTAGAGTTAACCTCCCGATAGCAATATTTATGTGGAAGTAATAAGACCAGCCCTTGGTCAGTTTAATGAAAGATTAAATTTTACTACTATTTTCTTCAGTTAAATCTGCCTGAAAAAATTGGAATTCCTTCAGGAAAACCTGGAAAACACAGTATTTGGTAGTAAGAAAATAGTGGAAACTATGTGAGGGTAATTTTTCATAAATACTTTCACATTCTTCCTTCACGCAAATGTAAATCCTACCTTCCTCATCTCCAACCTAATATTGTACACATGTGGGCAGCCTGAACGGATAGTAGTATGTGATGTACTTTACACAAATAATAATAAAATAGACCGTTCATTTACAAAAAGAACCAACCTATACAAACAATTTTATACAGTTGGCAGTAAAAAAGCGAAATAAAAGTCACTTGGACTGTGTTTTTGTTAGCTTTAAGTCTATACATCCATAGAGACTCGGCCTTAAATAATGAATAATGTATTGTCCTGGGGACGAGAAGAGTTTAGATAGCTCATTGGTAAGAGCATTTGTGAACTAATCCAAAGTTCCGGTACTCGGTTGTTGTAGCCGGGGTGGAAGTTTGTCTATATTTATCAAGTCTCTTGGCATGTGCCTAAAAACTTTGTATCATTATGTCAATTCTGAAATATATTTAACATCAAATTTAAAGCATCAATGAAACCTTTTTTAATTTCTAATATAATACCAAGAGAAAGTATTGTAACGGTGAATATTTTAGACCTCAAGATTATTAGACGTTTTATGTGTGTCCAAGCCCAAAAATTGTATTTTAAAATTCGGTATTTCTGATTGACTGTCCTGGGCCACAGATTTGAAATGATTTGATGGATTTTGTTCTAACTTTATATCTTTATATTAAAGATAATGCTTTTTAATTTTGACCCTAGCCCTTAAATTAAGGGTAGTTTATTAATGAATGATTTTCTTAAATTACATTTAAAAAAAAAAATT
>CABFWO010001040.1:100878-150577 GCA_902155825.1 Timema genevievae | reverse complement strand
GGGGGGATAGTGACTTTTCTTTTATTAAATATTTAAAAAAATAGTTCTAGAGATTTGGTTCAAATTGGGCATATGTTAAGTTTTTTACATTATAAATAATTATATACACTTGATTTTCTAAACTTTTTTTAACGTAGTTTACTGATGAATGATTTTGAAAAATTTGAATTAAAACAAAATCTGTAAAGGTTTTGTTTAAAATTGGTACCGACGGAATATTTCTCATGGTCAATAATAATATTTGCTTATTTTTCTAAACTAAATTTATTTATGGCTATATTATTTACAACAAATTAACTTATAGAAAATTTGAAATTTTTCGAAATTGGCCTTTAAGATTGAGTTTAAAATTGGTTAGTGGGAATATTTTTTTACGATAAATAAAAATACATTTTTAAGGTTGTCTATAAATAACATTTTGAAAATTTGAAATTCACTTAACACATTCAAACAATTTGGTTTAAAATATATTATATTATACCATAAAAAGAGTTAATACTGTGATTAACAAGATGATGTGTTTTTTTATGAGGGAAACTTACAAAAAAATAGTTTACTGAAAACCTATTTTGAAAGTGTTTTTCCAAGCTATAATACACACGATGAGAATGTTTGTGCAACTGTGTCTTACCATTTATTCTAATTACTCCTTTTAATTTGACCTTACAAATCCATACTACGTTAAAATTAAAATTATATATTCAAACAATTTTTTTTTTCTAAATTTATATTTCATGTTGGATTATTTATTATTTCATTGTACAAGGTGTCCCAAAAGTCGCGCATCAATGGGAAATTACATTATATGTTCAATATGAGCCCCATGAACGTCAATACACAGTTGGAGGTGACGTTCCATATTCCGGAGAATGTTGGTCACAATGCTCGGAGAAACGGCGTGAAACTTTGTGGTAATTCGCTCAACCAAATGGTCCCTGTCCCTGATCTCCTGTGCATACACTAGCGACTTTAAATATCCCCATAAAGCAAAATCCAAAGGATTCAAGTCCGAGCATCAAGGAAATGAGTCCACGCTCCCCCCCTGTGACCAATCCAACATGGGAGGTTTTCATTAAGTCAATGACGCACCTGGATGGCATAATGCGAGGGTGCCCCGTCCTGCATGAACGGCAGCGGCTGAGAATCAATGGTGTCCAAGTATAGCACTAACGAATTCCCCAACATTGCCAGGTACGATTCACTGTAAACATTCCCATCAAAAACTTACGGCCAACGACCCGGTCGTTCCACAGTCCACACCAAACCATGATACGCTGTGCTCCCTGCTGTTTGCTGTCGTCAAACTAGTGTGAGTTCTCCGGGAACCAGTAGCGCACATTTTGCCGGTTGACCTCGCCATTGAGTAAAAATTCGCTTCGTCTGAGAGCATGACTGTTGACAGGAATCCCGCATCGTCCTCCAGCTGCCGCAGAAATCATTCGCACATTTCAACTCAACGGTCCGGGTCGTCCTCGGTCAGGTGGTGCGGAACTTGCAACTTTTACGGGTGGAATTTGTACTTCTTCAGTATACGATGAACGGATGTCCGAGGCACCATTCATTTCCAACCTGGTTCAGCGTATGTATTTCTTCAGGCTCGCAAACGTCTTCACCAGGACCGTTTCCACCACCTCAGCTGAAGTGCTGGGGCATCCTGATCGTGGTGCATCGGTTACACATCCTATAGACTTGAATTTCTGGAGCAATTTGCTCACGGTGTTCTGCATAATTGGGTCTCGTTCCGGGTACCGTTGATTAAATTCCTCCACGGCATCTCTGTAGGTGTACCCTTCACGTCCACAGATGAGAATGATTTTCACACGTTCGTCAATAGTCAACATGGTCCACCTGTGGTCAAAAAAAGATAAATAAATCATTGCAAGCGAATTCCCCATTGATGCGCGACTTTTGGGACACTCTGTAGTATTAAATTAAGTAAACAAATATAATAAATAATAATAATAATATTTAGCACCGCGTCTTACTACCCGTTCGGGTTATACGCTTAAATACTAATTACGCTAATGGATTAGGATTTGGGACGGTTGAATTTAGAGGAAGTGAACCCACATTTGCGTGGAGGGAAAGTGGAAAACCATTTAGGAAAAACCACCCCCAGTTCACCCTACCGAGATTCGAACCTCGATCTCCCCGTCCTCGGTGGTTGAGCTCAACACGACTAACGCGTTAGCCAACTACGCAACCGAGGCGGGTAACAAATATAATAAGAAGGGAAAGTCTATCTAACGACTGTCTTTGATTCCTATCCACAATAGGCTTCCATTCTAAATATTGAATTTGTGAACAAGTAAAGTCATCACCAATTTGCTCTGAGCCAATGCTTGAAAAACCTTTAGGTCTAAAGTAGATTTCATTTTTGTAAGTCTTCATTGAGCAGCCCAAATATATTTTTAGTTTGTATTGAACAACATTTTCTTCAGACAATTTATTCAATAAATATATAATCTGTGTTTTTTACTATAATAGGTTTTAAT
Organism: Timema genevievae; assembly: GCA_902155825.1. Lineage (NCBI taxonomy): Eukaryota > Metazoa > Arthropoda > Insecta > Phasmatodea > Timematidae > Timema > Timema genevievae. The sequence goes on along the minus strand of CABFWO010001040.1, from coordinate 148,082 downwards.
TCATATATTCCAGTTCCGGCAGTTCCATTAGAAAATTTTAATTAATATTTAACCTAAGGGAATGGGGTGAAAATATTCAGGTCCTCTTGTGGTTCTCAACCTTATTTGATCCATTTGCAATGTATTTTATTTGGTTGATACTATTAACGAAAAGCACCCTTATCAAGTGGAAATCCCGTTTTTTAACCTGAATTCGAATCTCTATAGGACTTTTCTGAGATTTTGAAAATACATTTAGAATTTTTTTAAATATAAATTTTCTTTCTGTATAAAATATTAAGTATTTTGTATATTTAAACATATATATACAATATATAAATATATATAACATAACTATATGTATATATAATATATGTGTATATATAATATATGTATATATAATATAAAGATATGTCTATATAATATATGTGTATATATAATATACATAATATATATAAAATAATTATGTATAAATATAATATATAATATATATATTATATAAGTATATACATTTATATATAATATATATATTATATATAAGTATATACATTTATTATATGGTTTATAAATGATTAAGCGATTTATTATTAATGGGGTGACTACAAACATTATCTGGCTCTAGTTATATTATTTGGGTTCTTAGTTCCTAATCCTATATATACCCTATCTACAGTAGAAGAGGTGTAAGTGACAGCTAAAAGAAGGTTATTTATTACAAATATTTCCTGAAAGTGTCTAATGTCAACCTATTTGGAAATAATTATAATTTTATTACTAACAATAGATTATCTTTGAAGCTATAATATACAATTTGAGAAGGTTTGTGCAATTGTGTCATAGCTTAAGTTTTATTAATATTTATTATTGAATGATTTGTATTTCTAATATAGGGTTTAAAGTTCATTATATATATATGTATACATATATATAAATTTAGCACCGCGTCTTACTACCCGTTTGGTTAATACGCTAAAGTACTAATTGCGCTAATGGACTAGGAATTGGGAAGGTTAAATTTAAAGGAATTAAACCTGAGTTTGCATGGAGGCAGGGTAGAAATCCATTTAAGAAAAACCACCACAGTTCACCCGACCGAGATTCGAACCTTGATCTCCCCATCCTCAGCAGTCTAGGTCAACTCGACTAGCACGTTAGCTAACTACGCCTCCGAGGCGGGTAAAGTTCATTATACTTCAATTAAAAGTAACTATTGATATTTATTGAAATAATTACACTTCTAAGTGGCCTGTTCATATGAAGTGAAATATGAGTATGTAATCATGAACTCACTAATTGATTAAACTGCTAGAGGATAAAGTTAATTACGATTAATTTTTAATGTAGCTATATTTATTTATACTATGTAGCAATTAAAGTGTAACATGATATATTTTGTTTAGCAATATATTGGTCCCACTGTTTATGTAAATATTTAATAATGAGAGCAGTTGTTTGGTTAAATCAACTGAAAAATTGAAGACTAATATATGTTATGTGTGAATTAAAATATTATTGTATCTATGAGAATTTAAATACATAAAAAATCTATATTTAAAATTAAATAATTTTTAAAATGATGCAGTAAGTTCATCTTTCACTCCTTTAGATAATTCCATCCACGTTACTGTTTGTATAGTATACATAAGGTGAACGAACTATATTTTTGCTATTAAAGTATTTAAATAAAAATACAGCAGAATCCAGATAACACGAGCTAATTGGGAGCGATGTTTGTGCGAATTAGCAAAAATTTGTATTTAGATGTTGTGAGAGTATTTTAAAACATGTTAAATTAAAGTTGAATTAATGTTATAAAATTTACATTAATTTGACTGATGCATAACAGTAATATGTATTGTACTTTAGTTTTGCATTTACAATATTAACTTTTACAGTACTGTGATTATTTAAAGTTACCGGAAGTTTTCCCTTCATTTAACAAAAGAGATGTTCGAATTATTCGGAATTTCGGACTAACTGGGTTCGATCTTAACAAATTTTTCGATAAATATGAATGTTTTTACGCTCACCAAGAGTGGCCTAGTATCAGTAAGTGAGAGAGTGCCTGGGAATGCACATTTAGTGAACTCAGAACCACTCATGTCTCATCTGTTTTTCGCACAATGCGAAGACAAAGAAACCCGGTTCCTACCAGGTTTCGAAACCGCCAGAAAAGTCTCTCAAAGCAACGTTTAAAGGTATAAAAACCTAAAAGATGCTCACCGTGGGAAGCCAGTAAGTTATTACAAAGCCCCCCCTCAGCTCAACCCGAAGTGGGCGTGGCATGATGGTCTAATGACGCATTTCTATTTGGCTAATGTCGATGTGTGCCAGTGCTCGTATTTTACGACAGCTCAGGGAGTTCTCTTAGTTGGGCTGGTGTAAGCACGTGAAGAGGGAAGGGGGAGTACTCCAACTGATGTAGGTTATTACGTAAACAAGCAATCTGAGTCGACGAGAAGCTACCATGAAGTATGATCCCCTACAGGGCCAACCCTTTCCTCCCCAACTCTCTCTTTCGCCACAAACACATGTCCTAGATAAATGTTACAGACATTTTGGCAACGACGACCGTAATTAACCGCACCGACCAAAAGCTTAGCTAGATAATTCGGTATTCTTAAAGTAATGACTGCTGTAAATCTTAAGGCATAATCCATAAAAAGAAAAAAAAAAGAGCTCTGAAGATAAACTCAACAACCCGTAGAGAAGATTTGTTTAGTGCCCCAAAACTTAAGAGACTAAATAAGATTTGTGAGTTAGTTCCTTTCCTATTTTTTTTTTCTCTTTCGTTTTCTCCCTGAGAGGTTTGCCGACAAATGAGTGGATAGTTTTTCTTGGCTCTAATGTTGTTAATAGAGCTTGCCATTGCAAACTTTACTAACGTATTCAAGAAAGTTGTTCTTGTAAACAAGTTGGGGACATTTCATGTTTACTTATAGGTCTCACAACTTAGCTAAGTCAATACCACTTCTAACTTTTGGAGTTCAAAGTTCGATTCCCGATCTGAAAATATGTAGTTAGTAAATTGAAATCTCCTTACACTCACTATGTGAATATTTTTTTTTACCTGGGATCTGGCTATTGTTTTTGTTCTAGAGTTGATGGTTAAGACGAGGCGTGTTAATTTCTGACAGGCTGGTGCTGTTAAGGACATTACATATACACGTGTGGTTACTAAGGATATTTCGATAAGAATATCTGTAAGTTCTAGTAATAGTATTGGCTAAATGCTACATCAGTCATCTAAAATAAGAATGAGCAGCTTAACTGTTGACTAAACCCACTTCCGGGTCAGAAATATAAATAATACCCAATGAGACTCATTTGCCACTGTTTTTTTTTAATGTTTTGAACAGTGTATTGTAACTTCCACATATAAAGAGAAGTAATTACTGTATTATAATCTTGTACGTTTTTGAGCTCTCTACTGTGATGGCTTTCCTTTGTATTGCCTAAAAATGGAAATATTTACTCAAAACTAGTAAAATAATCACAACTTGTGAATGTGAAGAATGCCAGGCCACCACCGTGGTTCGGATTCCACGTTAAACTGTAGGTCCTCCATTTCATATCACAATCACCATACCATTACATATTAGCGTAAGTGGGTATAACCCGAACGGGTAGTAAGACGTGGTGCTAATAATAATAATAATAATAATAATAATAATAATAATAATAATAATAATAATAACTAGTAAAATACGTAAGATGAAATAATATACATTTCTACAGAAGCTTCCCACCAAAAAGCATAAATGAAACAATATAAATTGTTAGAGAAACATATTGAGAAAAATAGTAGCATCTCTGTTCACCAAAGAGCATAGCAAACAATTTACCAAACTTCCATTAAAAAATTTTTTTTTTGACATCTTAGAAATGATTGATTTTATAAAAATATATTTCAAATAAAGTTTATTTTGTATTTTTAATAGTTCTACAACTTTGCGATGATAAGTTATTTCATATTTTAAAGAGTTGTGGAGAGTAGATCAAAATTGGAAATTTCAGTTAATGTAAAATACTCTCAAAGTAATTTTTATGGGGACGTGAGCATTTCCATTTTATTTGTAATGTAATTAATTCAATCTGAGGAAACTACGGGCTACCCCTGGCAGAGATTTTCTTTGCTTGGAAAAAAAACACCTCATTTTATTTCTTCTTAGCCAAGTTTTAATTAATTTAAAAAATAAAAATATTAAAATTCTGGCTTCTAGATGCGCATTCTGAAGCACAGGGGCTACTAATGTTTAAGTTTCAGACGTCTGCGTGCGGTTGGTATGCCACTCAAACCTCGTTCACGTGCCATTCATTTGACATTCCTGGACTAGACAAATACTAACAATTCGTTTTTCATTAGTATGGTGTTTTTTTTTCTGAATCAAAGTATTTCTTGCGTCCTCGTAAAGTCCAGTCTCAATCACTTCCTCCCATTTTCTTTTGCTGCTAGCACTCTTAGAGTAATTGATCTTTCATGGTAACCACTCAAACTACAGTAGGGAAAAGAGAGGAAAGGATTATTGTTGATGAGAACATGCCCTGCCTCCTACGTCATCACTGATCGCCCCATCGGACCTGTCCGTTCAAGACAATAGGTATCGGACGAGTGATCGTGGTCCTATCGGATAATGGGGGAGGGGAAGGGAAGGACGTGGCTTGTGTGATAGCTCACAAATTGAACTGTGAGTCTTTCGGTTTATAAAATGAATTTCACCGAGTCAGCTTTGTCACAAGATATGATACAATTGCGCGTCCGCTTTCGTAGCCAAGTGGGAGGAGCAGCGTTTCCCAGCCGGTGTGCCATGGGAGTTAGGAGGAAGGGATGGAAACCAATCTTACGAAATCCATGATCAACATTATTTTTAAAAAAAGCACATTGATTAGAGTTTTAGCTACCTAGATTTAAAACCCAATTTTTCTGACAAAATCTTTAATTAATAAACTATTTAGACCCGCTTTAGTGGCCGCATGGTCTAATGCACCTACTCTCGTGTTAGACTAGACTACCAAAGACAGGGAGATCAGGGTTCAATACCAGTCGGGTGTACTAAGGGTGGTTTTTCCTAAATGGTTTCCCAATCTCCCTCCACGCCAATGTGGGTGTACACTCTCTAGTTAAAACCTTCCTAATCAATACCTAGCACCGCGTCTTACTACCCGTTTGGATTATACGATTAAGTACTAATTACTCTAATGGGTTAGTATTAGGGAAGGCTGAATATAGAGGAAGTGAACCTGCACTTGCGTGGAGAGAGAATGGAAAACCATTTAGGAAAGACCACGTCCAGTTCACCCGACCAAGATTCGAACCTCGATCGTCCAGGCCTCAGCAACCTAGCCCAACATGAAACTTGGGCGTTAGCTAACTACGCCACCAAGGGGGGTAACCTTCCTAATTCCTAACACATTAGTGTAATTAGTACATCCCGAACGGGAGACTTGGTGCTAAGAAAAAAAAAACCGACTTGAGCCCTTTGAAAATTCTCAGCGCCTTGTTCAGTGTGCTGTGGGTTGAAAATTGTTGAAAATCGCTGGATTATAGTATATCACGTATCGTTAACAAACTGCTTGACTCATATAACGCGTTCGCTACTGTACCACGTAAAGTGTCTTTGACGTTACACCACCTATTCTCTGTTTATACATGTCTGTGCAGCATTAGAGCGTGTCAGCTTGTAGTTATAGTTGTTCGCGAATACGGAGTGAAATTAAAATAATATTTTACATCTTATCCAACCATATCGAGAAAAGAAATTTGATGGGATACTAAGTAGCCTAACTATTATAATAAAGTTAAAAAAAACTGCTTGGGAAGAAATTTCTGCAAAATCAAAAACTACAGCAGATGAATGAAATTTAAAAAAAAACAGTTAGCGCTTCGGTGGGAAAAGGTAAAAATAATTACCTGGGCGGCATTATGTTCGAGCAAGTGATACTCGACGGTGTTACGTTACGATATTCTGTTGAAAGTCTATACCGACCTTAAGGTAGGCTTATAATGCCTAGGCAATCATGCACCTGGCGTAGGCCTAATTTGTTGTTGGGGTGAGAGCTGCATTGTTGGACATTTGGACTGAACGTTTGTTGGTGATGTGAAGGTTGAGGCTCGAATTCCGACCAGCTGGATTGAGGGTCGTTCCTCTTAATCGGTTTTCTACTCCTTCTCCAAGAAAATGTGCATTTATTTCACTTAAATTTTAGCTTCCTCATCCCTAGACAATATGTATGATTAAATAATGATAACTCAGAAATTTAGTAGGACGCGGTATTGAAATAATGAGAATTAAGGCTATGGTTGGTTTATACCTAATAATTACTTAAATAAAAAACTTAATCCGCTTCGGTGGACGCATGGTCTGAGGTGCTACTCTTGCAATAGATTAAACTGACGAAGACCGGGGGATAAGTGTTCAATCCCGGTCGGGTGGTTCTTCATAAATGGTTTTCCACTCTCCCTCCACGGAAATGCGGGTGTACATCCTCAAAATTAACCCCTCCTAATTCCTAGCTTGTTAGTGTAATTATTACATAGGCTTACAGCACGAATGGGTCGCAAGACGCGGTGTTAAAAAAAACTGGTTTAGTTGTCAAAAGCTTAAAATATTAATTTAAATCAGGCTAAAATATTTTGATGGTGGAATAAGTTAGTTTGTTAATTATTTTCAACCCAAATTAATTTTTAATTTAAAAACATCGAATCAATTTTTACGACGTCACAATCCTTTATTTTAATCATTGTTTAATTCCAGCTGTTGATATTAATTCAAGGTCACCAGTAGTAGAGCGTCCGTAGTACTAGTACAACTGTTACTATCACTACTATTTCTTCTAAATAAAGCCTCCCTCACACGCCTCGTACTGGATCTTATTCCTCGGGAATTGACTTTCCCTGAAAATGGCGCGTCGAGACAGACTCGCTCTCTTAATCGGCCAGAATGGTGCCAGTGAAACTGCCGCCGCGCGAGGCGAATCCACGTCGCCATCAATGAGAAAGTTGAGATGAGACTGAGCATCCTCCACGGGTCATCATGGGAGACTGGGGAGTGGGGGCGGAGCACTCAGGAGGGCACGTTCGACGCTCCCCGAATGTTGGATAGGGGTTTTTGCCGCCTCAAGGGGGCTATTAGCGCAAGGGGCCACACTTGTAGTCAAATACTAATTACTACTATCTCGCTTGTCTCCGCACCGTGCATCAGCTTGGTTGCTGTAGTGGATAGCACTCACGGTTATGACGATGCAACGATAAGGTTCGAATCCACTGAGGTTAGATTTACAAAATATTTATGTTTTAATTTATTTAGCATCAAGTCTTATTACCCGTTTGGGTAGTAAGCATAAAATCTAATTACGATAGTTATATCTATAAAGGATTATAAAGGTTTAATTTTAGAGGCATTATACCCACATTTATGTTGAGAGAGAAAGTGGGAAACCATTTAGGAAAAATTCCACAGTACATCTGACCGTGATTCGAACACTATCTCCCCATAGTAGACAGTACAATCAAAGATGAGAGTGACATGACACCTTAGACCATTCTACCACCGAAGCAAGCTGTTTTTAATTATTTTTTATGTGGATGATGGAACATTTTATCTTGACTGTCTTTATTATTTTCCACATAAATTAAGTCTTGATCCTTGTGTTAAATGCACTAAAACAATATTGAACCCCATGTAAACTATATTTTAGCACCGCCGGTATTCGAACTAAGTACTTTCATGATGTTTGTGAATTTCTTAAGCACGTGACATCGGTCGCGATCATATTTGAGGCTATATAATTATATATATATATATTAATAAAATTAATATATATATATATTAATAAAATTAATATATATATATATATATATATTAATAAAATTAAGAGTTCGTCTGTCATGAGAGTTGTGCTACATCTACTACCTTACATAGCTATCTGACATTTACAAATTAGTAAACACTGGGCATAATAAACATATGTACCTGGAAGCTGGGATTTTAACATTTTGATTGGATTTACTTTCAAACCTTTTTATCCTTTTTATTTTTTAATATTTTCAACCCTCTTCACCCTTTTTATCTTTTCTTCCTTTTTTACACTCATTGCACTTTTTGGACCTTTCCCATCTTTTTGCCCTTTTTGGCCTTTTCAGCCTTTTGATTGGCGAATTTTCGAAGCCAGAATTTGTTTCGAAGCAAAGAAGAAGCTGATGTTGGTTTCGAAGCCAAGTTGAAGTTTCGAAGCTTCGCACACCCCTCCTTTTTAGCATTCTACCCTTAACTATTTCTCCCGGACTAAGTCATAAAAAGGTGCAAAAATGACAAAAAGAGTAAAAATTAAATATGATATAACATTTGAAAAAACTTAAAATAGGGTAAATAAAAACGTTAATAAGTGTTAACAGAATTAAAGTATTAAAAGGGTAAAAAGGGCTATAAAGGCAATATGTGTAGTAAGAGCAAAAAGACTAAATGGTCAAAAATGGCTATAAGAGCAATAAAGGGCAAAAAAGGGTGAAAAGGACCAAATGGTAAAAGGACAAAAATTGTGAAAATAATAAACAAGGCAAAAAAAATCCAATAAAATAAAAAGGGTATAAAAATAATAGAGCTAGTATAGAAAAGGGTAGAAAGTGTCGAAAGGTAAAAAAAGGTTAAAAATTCAAAATGATTAAAGCAGGTGAAAAGGGTCAAAAGTTGTAAAGCAGATTTAAAGGGTGAATGGGGTAAACAGCGGTAAACGGGGTAGAAGGGGTAAGCGGGGTTAAAAGGGTAGACGAGGTAAGAAAGGTAAACGAGGTAAATAGGGTAAACGTAGTAAAAAGTGTAAACGTGGTGAGTTAACAAGGTAAAAAGTGTAAACGGGGTAATGGGATTAGAAAAATGCTGACCATATTTTTGGTTGGATTTACCCTCTTTTTTTTATCCTAATAATATCTTTTTTCTTTACTGTCCCTTTTACAATACTTACTCTTGTTACTTTTTTTGCTAGCTTCACTTTTTACCTTTTTTGGACTTTTTACGCCATTCTAGCCATGCCACTCTTTTTACACTCAAAAATTTATCTCAGGCAATGCCGAGTCTACTTCAATAACTGGTATTTAAATAAGAATAAGTGAGAGCGAAAGATATTTATAATATATATTAAGATATGAATTTTCAATACTACTTGTGGATCGAGCTCTGGTCTCCCGATTCCCGGTACAACCCACTTTATCAACTCTATAAGTTTGATGGAGTTAACATTTTGTTTCCAGGGTGGAGATGTGTTTAGAAATAAATACAAATTAAAATTATTGTATTAAAACTGATCATCAAGCAAATGAGACATTTAAACAAATTAATTTAGTGTATAGAACATTTTTTTATCAAACCTTATTCAACAAAATATACATTTTTATTAGTTTAGATTATATGCGTGGTTATAAAGTTTGATTAATTGAAAACATTGACTCTTTAATCGATAAGTTAAAAAAGTTATAGCAATGAACAAACCAAATTTTAGGACTACGTATTGTTTTCACATAATTCAAACCCCCCGATCTGGTGTTTGTATTATTTAATTTAGAGTAACAAAGTATGGTGAGGTGTTTAGGATACGAGGATGTTGGTATTAAAACAGCTGAAGCGTAGAAATTAGTTATTTCAAACGGAAGAACAAAAGGGAAATTTAACAGAAAATTAAAAAGGTGTCAAATTGAAGGACAAAGGTTTGCCCCCAGTGCATTGTTACCCGGTTGCCGTGTTGGGAATGATGGACATTGATTGCACAAAGGAACTATTCATATACAGAAGTAAGATAAATCATATGCAGATTAAATATAACACTGTTTCTATCTTAACAAACTCTCACACGAATATGAGTTTGATTTTAATAATCTGTTAAAAAACAATCTACAGAAACAGATTGCCATGTTGATGAAAATAAAGCAAAAAAAAAAAAATTTTGAAAATTATATTAATAATTAACATTTTAATATGCCCTGGTTTGCGCCAAACGTGTGTGTACTAATTGTGTCTCTTGAAATTTAATCACCTCAAGGCCAATTTGAAGTAGATGAGCTAGTTTCACATTTAATTTGATTACAAATTAATTTGAGATCAGTTTTAAAAAAGTCAACGAACATTAGTAAGTATAATATTGCAATCTATTAAATTACGTTAAAATATATCCTCCCAACCTTAAAACATAATTATAGATAAAGATAAAAATTTTATCATAAAACTCAATTATTCGGAAATAGTCACTGCTAGCTATTCTATTTTTAATAACTAATACGAGTATTTTAAGGGATACTAAACACTTGTCCAACTAGTTCCGAAACGGGCCTTCAAAATGGAAGTTTCTTTATATACTACTTTACTTCTACTATTTAAGCCTACTTCACCTGGGAGCTTATGCTTATTTTAAATAATGAAATAGCATCATTATATATTTAAGATAACAATAAAATAATTAAATTAAATAATATACTAATATAGAGACATATGGAATTAAAGCATCATGGTTTTCCAAATACCCTCATGGTTTACCGAGCTATGCCACCAGAAGTTGTTTAATTTCATTATTATGTCACTCTTGTGATAGTTAATGCTTCGATATTTTGCTATGTAATAGCAGCGCTATGGGTTTCCTTTAAGATAAATACTTACTTTTTGTGTTTTTATGTTAAGGTTTTTGCGCCTGTTTCTACAAAATTAAAATTGTTACCATATCAATATTTCATTTCTACAAGTTTAGTCATTTTAAGACCCTTCCACCCCCCTCCCCACACACTTTTCATCCATTTCCCGTACTCCTAATTTTTGATTTACAAACCTTTAAATTCTTATGTTATTTGTTACCAATTTGCCAAATTTAAAATTTCTTCCGCACTGAAAGGTAGATTTTGTATTAGGATTGTAGAAATTTGAAGCTTCTACCCTTCCATAAATCCATTTAGTTTCCCACATTCTCATTATGAAATTTTAAGAATTATTTGGTTATCTGATATGGTTATTTTACGCTTCTGCCTAGCTTCAATTTTAAACCAAATCTAAAACAGTGTCCTACATTAGTTGTATCAATTTCAAGCTCTTACATTTCCAATTTCGAAATTCAATTTATTCAGATATCATTCGGTTAGCCTGGAAGGATCTTAAAACGAATTGTATTTAAGCTTGTAATAGACAATAAGTTACAGTTCGTAAAATTTTCAAGCGATGAAGCCATTTCACGGAATGAGCATAAATATTCCTAATTCATGAAATGGGTAGTATCACTATTGGTGTGTAACATATACACTAATGAAAACATAGCAGGTTGGGGCTGTAGAATATGAATTACCAACTAAAATGCATTTGCCAAAATATCGTTACAGAATGAGATAATATAATTCAAAACATTCAAACATAGTGTAACAACATTATTACATTAGTTCTACAATGATGGTAGTTTTATAAAATGATTCTATAGGTTAAATTATCTTTTTAGAAATAAAATTGAATGAAATAGAAGATTTATTTAACTGATGTGGACTTATCTCATTTCCCGGTGACTATTATTTTCGATAAAAGCTTTATCGATTATATCTTTACATCCCCATTCTAAATAGTGTTATTACAAATTATACCTCAAGTAAAAGAGAAAAATAATAGCTTCAAGAAATTTTAATTGTTTCTCCAAAGTTTCTGGTTGTAACACAAAACTGTTTATAATCTAATTTTCTTCTTGATTGGTTTATAAAGTTTTAGTATCAGTGTGTAACCACAATAATTATTAAACTTTAAAATAACTTGAGCTTACCATTATCGGTAGATCGTAGGATTCAGTTTTATTGCTGCCAAGAGATTTTACTCGGAGTGGCGAGAACTTGAAGAAATAAATACCCTATCTCACGTTATTTTAGATGAAATGAAGAAATCGTTATTTAAGTGGCGTTCGGCTTTATAGATTTCTAACTAAAAAGATTGTGCAGAAAGATGTATTATCACCATTATCATATTTAAAAGAGGCAAAAACAAATGTGCAATATGCAACAAATGACATAAATGGTATTGTTTAGTCTTTATTTCTTTATATTTTATTGTTTTAAAATAAATTTCATTATTGTTTACTTGATTAAATATTTCTTATATTAATTCATTATTATTTTATATAATTATCACATTTTTCTGTCTACCAACCTTTTTTAATTAATTTATTTTTGTAAGGGTGGTACAATTTGATCTCTTGTGTGTTTTACGCGTGTTTTCTCTTTAGTCCGCAAAGTGTTTTTCTCAAAGGTAGACGTGCGTCGTCCCGTGGCTCACAACTCTTATCACTACTATTCAGTATAACTTATTTTGATAATAAAAAACCCATATAATAACCCTGAAATAATTATGTGTGTGTGAAGTGAACACCAAATAAAGACTGTAGTTTTTCAAGTTCATCATCACAACCCCAGCTAGGCCTACTTAAGTCACTGTCATCGGATCTTAAGCAGCAGGTAGGATCTCACCATGTCTACTTACGCACACATTAAAATAATTAGCTCTCTCTCTCTCAATCAAATTAAAATAAGGTATTTTACAATGGCCTCTTGAAACTAGAATGTCTATTAATAAATCTAAGACCAAATCTATATCTTTTACTAGAAAAACTAATCCTATATTTTTACTTATAAGTTTGTCAATTATAACATAGTTCGTTCCCTTTATATAAATAATCTAGGGGTTCTGCTGTACAATTCACTTTACTTCCACTATCATGTTGATTATATAATATCTCAATCATTGAAATGATTGAAGTGTACCCACATTTGTATGAAGGGAAAGTGTGAAACCATTTTGGATAAACCAGCCTCAGTACACCCGACCTGGATTTGATTTCCGGTCTCCTTATCATTGGCAGTCTAGTCTAACACGAGAGTGACGCCTTGGACCATGCTGCCACCGAAGCAGGTTTTAATATAACTGTAGTCGTGGGAGTAGGATGAGTGGCAAACACAAGTCTTATCATTTGATCGTGCATCTGACTAGGTTTTTGTGCATCACATCCTACTAACCATTCGAATTGTCTTCATATTCATACTAATTGGTTAGAGATGAGTAGGCCTATGGTATAATTCTATGGGGAGTGTATTTGCAATTGCGTAGAGGGAATGTAAATTAAATCCAACCTATCTCTCTCAGCTGGAAAACGAACCATGATCTCCCCACCACCGATAAACTAGACCAGGGGCTCCAAATTTGTGGCCCACGATGCCTTTTTTTTTTGGTGGCCCACGAAATTTCTGGAAAAAGTAAGCCACTGTTGTAAAATTGGTTTTTATTTATATAGTTTATTTATTTAGCAGAAAGTTTCTGAACCAACCGATTATATCAGCACACGGTAATTTCTATGAGTGAGAGCGAAAGGGCCTACCAATTTTGCTTGGAAAGGTATTTTCACATACCTTCCAGGGTTCTTTTACATGCCACAATTGACATGGCACCAACAGATTTACTTCCCCTCCAAATAAATTTGTGTGCTACGGAATTTTTATCGCTCAAGAGAAATTTGTTGACTCCAGCTGGGTTTGAACCCTCAAACATCGGGTCCTGAGTTGAGGACTTTACCCCAAGACCAACGAGGTCAATAGTAAAATTGATGGTTTATAAACTGAATGTTCAGATTTGTTTAATACTTAGATAAACATGTTTAAATTACCAATTATTATTCTACTCACAGTAACTTGACTAGAACTAGCCGCTTATGATGCGGCTCGTCACTAGACTCGTGGATTCAATTGTGGCCCTCGTGTGTTTTTAATTTGGAAACCCCTGAACAAGACCCTTGTGAATCACTATAAGAAGAACAGTATCTGACAGCTATCAAAGCTACTGTAGCCACCTTAGTATATTCAGAGGCCAAGTCATCTGATATGCAGCTGTAACTTTTGACACATAGTAGATAAAATAGTATCAATATTGATAGCAAAAAGAATTATGTCTGTAGTCTCTTACCAGAGCTCTTAATTTATACAAGGCCGACGTCATAGTCCACCTGTGCACTGATGCAAGTATACAGATAATCAGTTGTTAAATTCCAGAAAAAAAACTCTACGTTTTTACCTCATTACGTCAGCAGATTCAAATGAGCGTAAATGAAGATCTAAAATGCATGAAATGAAATAGGTTGGTTTCGTACAAAAGAAATGTAATAATATGTCAATGGAACGACCCACATTTTACAACAGTTATTAATCTTCCCTCCCCCCTCATCTGATCCATACATCTTCCTTAGAACAGAAGAACCAGAATGACATACCTTATAACAAAAGGGAACTTTTTATTTTATAAAAGTGAACTGGGATGTAAAGTTGAAAAGTTTCAGTTTTCTCATAATCTTCTTAACAAAAATGATCATGGTAAGTTAGGGTGAGGGGTTAGTACGTCTGAATATGATCTCTTAGGTTAGTGTTCCATTCCGATATTTACATTTGTTTACAACGGCAAATACCCTTTCACAATATTCTCCGTGCTCTTTTACAGCGAACGCTAAAAGTTTAGAGTGAATATTTTTAGTTATCATTTTATTTAGGTCATAATTATATTTGAAGATGCTTAATACTAGAGTGAACAAAATATTTTTATATATTTCTAGAGGATTATTTAATATTAGTCGACCTCGGTGGTCGGGGTAAAATGCTCACCTCATGACCCGATGTTTGTGAGTTCAAATCCAGCTGGGGTCGATGGATTTTTCTTAAGCGATAAAACACCGTAGCACAACTTCCTTTGGAGTTGAAGTAAAGCCGTCAGGTCCACGTTGAGTGTGGCATGTAAAAAGACCCTGAAAGGTATATGAAAATAGCTTTCCCGGTAAAATTGATAGGACCTTTAGCTCTTGCTCATAGATATTCAGTGTGGACGGCAACGGGAAACCACCACACTTCCTGAATTCCCCTAGTAAATGTGATTTCTACCAGATGGTGCAGTCATCACTGACCAACCGAGGGGTTGAGTTCATGTCTATTTCCGGATGGATATAAATTACTTCAACCCAGCCTTTGGTTTGTTGACCTAAGAATAAGATATAATATAAATAATATCTAAGGTATTTGTGTTGAAAACATATAATAATCGATGTAATTTAGGGTAGGACTGAAGATATTGGAGTTACATAAAGCTTAGATAATATAACTATAAATTATATAATATTAATATTATAAATATTCACTTAAACATATAGCCAATGCAATTTCTAAAAATATATGAAAAAAATAATTTCAAAATACAATGTTAACTAGTTTGACTAATTTTAATTATTAAAATGTTTATACAAAATTGTCTGAATGGACGATAGTAATAAAACTGAGGTTTATTAACATTTAGATTCCCAAATATAATGTCAATTTCCATAAATAGCTATGGGAAATTTTAATTTATTTATCTACTTATTTTATCAAATAAAATTAATGAATTTTTACACTTCTTGTGTTATTCGTTTGTGTTTACTAGTCTACATAATGTCGTTTATTTCTTTGATGTAAATAATTAAACAAAACTATCTGAGCGTGGGATCACCAATGATTATATGAATTTAAATACATTATTCGTTTATTTGAACAGATATTTGTGACAAAAAACTTTATATTTTCAATATATTAACTAATATCAATATTTTTACTTAAATTTTATCCAGGACAATATTATCTAGAAATAAATCTATTTCGTATTTTTTTAAAAGATCATTTCTTGGTTTGTATGTGATTAAATAAACACATATCTTGTGCACGCACTTATGTGAGTGCACTCCCAATAAACATGAAAACATATGAAGATGATTGCAGATTACGTAGGTTACTTAATGAGGATTACCTGAACGGTTCTCAATCTGCATTGTTCACAATCTTGACTGCTCGCAATCTGGACTGTTCGCAATCTGCACTGTTCGCAAACATGACTGCTCGCAATCTGCACTGTTCGCAATCTGCACTGTTCGCAATCTGCACTGTTCGCAATCTGTGTTCGAAATCTGCACTGTTCGCAATCTGCACTGTTCGCAATCTGGACTGTTCGCAAGCTGGACTGTTCGCAATCTGCACTGTTCGCAATCTGCACTGTTCGCAATCTGCACTGTTCACAATTTTCACTGTTCGCAAGCTGGACTGTTCGCAATCTGCACTGTTCGCAATCTCACTGTTCACAATTTGCACTGTTCGCAAGCTGGACTGTTCGCAATCTGCACTGTTGGCAATCTGCACTGTTCGCAATCTGGACTGTTCGCAATCTGCACTGTTCGCAATCTGGACTGTTCGCAATCTGCACTGTTCGCAATCTGCACTGTTCGCAATCTGGACTGTTCGCAAGCTGGACTGTTCGCAATCTGCACTGTTCGCAAGCTGGACTGTTCGCAATCTGCACTGTTCGCAATCTGCACTGTTCGCAATCTGCACTGTTCACAATTTGCACTGTTCGCAATCTGGACTGTTTGCAATCCGCACTTCTTTGTAATCTGCACTGTTTACAATCTCGACTGCAATCTGCACTTTTCGTAATCTCGACTGTTCGCATTCTGCACTGTTCGAAATCTGCACTGTTCGCAATCTGCACTGTTCGAAATCTGCACTGTTCGCAATCTGGACTGTTCGCAATCTGGACAGTTGACAATCTGGACAGCTGACAATCTGGACGAAACCGATAATTATTTTATCACTGCGGAAGGGGAGGGAAATCACCAAATTCACCATGTATAAATTTGTAGGCTATGCCAAGAATTGAACCGGGGAATCTTTGTTTGGTAATAAGACGTGGTATCGACTGAGCTAAAGTGCCTAACTATTAGATTTGTTTGATTTAAAAAATGTTTATCCAAGCGCTTAACCAATGAACCTGAGGTCTAAGTTTGAATCCCTGCTGATGAGTCATTTGTCTAATATAACATGTTCACATGCTCAAAATATTTCAATGTATGTGTGTGTAGAGCTGAGGCTATAAAACGGGGAAGGGGAATTTGGATGTTCTAACCAAACAACAATATAAAAAATATCTACCTAAGATATGCATGATATTACTCAGTAAGTAATTGTTGATATTTCGCTTGCTGTTCAGGAATTTAAAGCTCAGAATATAGAAAACAATAACTTCACCAGTTGTTCTTAATGTGTGTGAAACGTGATCTCTTACTTTACACGATAAAAACAAATTTAAAGTTTCAAAATCAAGGTTCTTAGGAAGATCTTTGGTCCAAATAGAGATGAGGCTACTGGGGAGAGGAGAGGGTATATAATGATGAGTGACATAACCTGGACTCATCACAAGATATTGTTAGAATAATAAAGAATCGTATATTACGGTGGGCAGGACATTAAGCGCAAGTGGGGGATTCTATAATATTGTTCAGGGTACTGACTGTTAAGCCCAATGGGAAGAGAGCATTAGGAAGAACTAGACATAGATGGGTGGATAATATTAGATTATTATTTAGCACCGCGTCTTAATACCCGTTCAGGTTATACGCTTAAGTACTAATTACACTAATTGATTAGGAATTGGGAGGGTTGAATTTAGAGGAAGTGAACCCGCATTTGTGTGGAGGGAGAGTGGAAAACCATTTAGAAAAAACTGCCCCCAGTTCACCCGACCGAGATTCGAACCTTGATCTCCCCGTCCTCGGTGGTCTGACTCAACACGACTGGTGCGTTAGCCAACTACGCCACCGAGGATAATATTAGAATGTACCTGAAAGAGATAGGGTTTAATGAGGTGAACTGGATAGAACTAGTTCAAGATAGGGATAGGTGGGAATACTTTTGCAGGTTCGCTAATGAACTCACAAGTTCCTAATGCCATTGAGTAGTTAAGCTAAGATATTATATCAGTATCCATCAAAAACGTTTTTGATTGTAAATAAACATGGTCCTATTTTCAATTTATCTTTTCAGACCTTATGTTAATCCACAGTATAGTTATTATTCCAAACCCATTTTGAAAGTCTGTTAGTTTTGGACCATTGTGATAGCAAAATAAAAAAAAATCTCACCCAATTAGAATCAATTAATTCACTTATACGAGCACTAGCCCCAGATTCTGCTCTGTAAAACAGCAGGAAATTTGCAAGGAAAACATGAGCCGGAGTTCCCATCAAAATATCAAACGCAACTTCCCCCTTGCCCCTCGATCCAATGCTCTGAACTAGTTATTACAAAAACATTCGTGTTCACAAACCCAGAATAAAATAACATACTCACTAAAATAAATATTACGACAGCATTTGCATTAAACAAGAGTATGTTGGTAATAGACATTCGAATAACAAAAATAGTTTGCAATTCGAGATAAATCAATTGCTTATTTAATTATGGTCACAAATGTGAAACTTCTCTAAAACAAGGTGGTTAAACTGTGCTTTTAATTATAGAAACAATTCAAATTATAATTTAAACCTAAATCGGTGGTGGTACGTTATAAAGTTCGCAACAGACTGGTGTACGTTATAAAGTGTCATGTTCGCAATAGACTGGTTTGTTTCTAAAGGGCAAGTCAAGGTTCGAATCCCAGCATGGTATATTGGAGGTATTTCTACTCTACACTCTAATGCTTCAAACCCGACTTCTCAACCCGGAATGGTAGTCGTGTGGTCTGAGACACCACGGCCTCAATATGTTAAATTGCTTGTGATGGTGAGGTGGGTGAGAGTTCGAATTCCATTTAATTGAGCTCATAGTGTTTTTATTTGAAAGGTTTCTCGCTATCTCTCCACGAAGATGCGGGTGCACTTCATCCAAATTATGTTTTAAATAATTAAATAACTCAAAAATATCTAACTCAACTAAAGATCGTGAGGTACAAACTTAAAAACAAAAAATATATATACCACTAATAATGGACAAGAGCATTTTTAAGAACAGTGGTTATTCAAAATCCACCCGGTAATGCTTTTCCACTGTCTACCTAAATGCTCATCACTATATTTGTCTGGGACACCCTATCATGCAGAAAACGTTGGTAAGAGAAATATGGTAACAAATATATTACCTACAATTAATTGTGTTTGTCTGGGACTTGTGGGTGGGATGACTCAGATATCTTCACCGTTTGTTGATGTAGGATGTATCTCAATATTTACTTGTTACAGAGTTGTAAATAATTATTACATTCAGCTTTTTATAAACACTTTTCCTTCAACTGTCTTACCATTTAAGAATACCAGCTTGATGTGCGTCTTACAGTGACTGGAACGTTTTGTCCTCTAACATCTCAAGTGACTCTTCTTCAGTTTGTATAAGTAAGTGATGGGTCAGTTTCAAAATATAGTCACTTCCATTATTTTGGTTCCTGATTCTCTGTTTCGAATTTCCCTTCATCACACATACTTATTTAAAGTCACTTTGTCTCTCATAATACATAATAATAATATTAATAATAATAATAATAATAATAATATTTAGCACCGCGTCATTCTACCCGTTCGGGTTATACGCTTACGTAACTAATTACGCTAATGGATTAGGAATTGGGAGAGTCGAATTTAGAGGAAGTGAACCCACATTTACTTGGAGGGAGAGTGGAAAACCATTTAGGAAAAGCCATCCCAGTTCACCCGACCGAGATTCGAAACTCGATCTCCCCGTCCTCGGCGGTCGAGCTCAACACGACTAGCGCGTTAGCCAACTACGCCACCGAGGCGGGTCTCATAATACAGCTAGCTGTGATATCACCAAGGCTGGTTTTATATTCATGCATAACGAATAACTAATAATGAATAGTGCGCAAGAAATTCAAATACATTATTTTAAATTATGGAGCTCATAATCGATTCATAATGAATACAGAATAGGACCCAACGCATAAATTTGATTAAACTGTTAAGTTTTATTCGTGAAGCATGGAGTTGGCCATATACAGTCTTTGTATCAATCAATGAGAATACGAGGGTAAGCTCTAACCAACTAAATCTAGTATTCACAGCAGACGGAAATTAAATTAGTCCTAATGTGTAAAATGTATTGTGTTATTCAACATAATTGTTTGCTATCAACGTGTTTTCTTTGTGTTAGCGTCAATGACTACGATTGCATAGAAGATTGAAAATGAATGAAAGATGTAATATATTATATTTTGTTATTGAGAAGTAGGTCTACCATCGTGGCACAAATGCCCTAGGGAAGCATTCCAACCAAATTTAAATTCCATAGTGTTTCAAAAATCAATGGTACCGTGCACCATACAGATTGTATCCCTCTTATTTCTTAAAATAGATATTTACTAAAAACTAGTAAGATTTGGGAAATGAAATACTATGTTTATATATTGTTGTAGAAATATCACACCAAAGATCATAAATGAAATAATAAACACTGTTGCTTGCTTACTCTATGGCATTATGAACTAGGAACATTTTTACAGAAAAAATGAGAGAAGAGAAATATATTTGTCCACCAAAGAGCATAAGAATCAAATTCATTTTCAAAGACCTGAATTAAAAAGTATATAATTATATTAGTTTATAAATCAGAAACTAGATGTTTTATAAATATATATTTCAAATAGAAGATTTGTATCTTTAAAAGTACTACAACTTTACAATGATAAGTTATTTCGTATCTCAAATAGTTGCGGAGAAATTATGAAAATTAGAAAATTTCCCTCATGTAGAGTACCCTCAAAGTAATTTGCATGAGAAAATGAGAATTGCCATTTTATATATAGTAATAAATAGCGTCTATATATAACATGTAATCAAAATTGTTAGAGCCAATTTTGAGGATATAAATTGTTTCTCTTTTTTGCCCTTCAGTATACTACCCTTAAATTTAGGGTTATATAATTATAAAAATTCCTTGGGGTGACTTTATAAAAACTATGTTTTAGTTCAATCTGTAAAATAATTTCAGCTCTAACCTGAGGTACAGAATGACAGACGGCATTACAAAAAAAAATCATGAAATTTTGACATTTTTCAAAATTTTGAGTTAATTATTTATGAAAATCACAATATTTATTTCTTCGAGGGGTCACTAGAAAGTAAAAGTAAATTTTATATCCACTATTAAGATTATATTTAAAATAGATTGATTAAAAACATCACTTTTATAGTTTTATAACATTTAGGGTCGCTTTGTCAGCGAGTAGTTTTGATATTTAATTAAAATATTCAGAAATTATTTTAAAAAAGTAGATGGAATTATATTTGTGCACACATTGATTAAATTATGGAGGGGGGACGGGTGTCTCGTTTCTTTTTCTTATTTATTTATTTTTATTTTAAAATTTTTCTCTTTTCTCTTTCCGGTATTTGGAAAACATTTTATTATTATTTTACGGCGGCTTATTTATACTATACAGAATATAAGAGGAGCGCAAATTTTAAGTCTCTCTTAGGGACAATGAAACCCTGTCTACTATAATATTCATGACAATAATAAAATCAGAACTAAATAAAAATCAAATTTGACTGTAATAAAGGCACCACTTAAATTAGGATATTTTTATGTTTCATAGTGTATAGGTGTTTCTCAAGTGAAATCTTAAATAGTAAAACAAAGAGATTAGTTAAATTAAAATTAATAAGACCAATCAATTTATTTTAAACCGTTGTATTTTTATTATGAGCTGTACGCTATGCACTATTCGCTAATAGCTATGCGTTATGCATGAATATAAGCCCAGCCCAACCATTATCATATTTTAATCGGAAAATATCTGATTGATAAGTTACTGGAGCTGATTTACGTATTAATATGTAAAGCAATGCGATATGCAGCTCTAAATTTTGATATCCATACCAATTGGTTAAATGTAAGAAAATGCGGTAGCCTTAACTTCGCTATTATTATTATTATTAATTAAATATCGATATATTTTTATTTACACCCATTACTGTTTCCATCCTGTGGCCTGGGTAAGTTTTTTATTCAATCCACATATTTTCAGCTACCAGGTGGCTAGGCCTTATGCCTTATAATCTAACTTAAGATTAGGACAGGCACAACATCCAGTCGCTGGCCGTTAATTTTTTCATCAATGACAAATTTTCGGCCATGCGGGAATCGAACCCAAGACCCTTAGCTCAGTATACAGACATGCTATCGATTGAGCTAAGGTGCTAGATTAACTATCGATATCAATATGATATTATCGATACTTACTTATAAATTATTATTTTTTGGCACCACGTTTTACTACCTATTAGGGTCATACGCTTATGTAATAATTACGCTAATGGGCTAGGGATGAGGAAGGTTGAATTTAAAGGAAGTGTACTCACATTTGCACGAAGGTAGAGAGAGTGGGAAAAAGTTTAGGAAAAATCACCTTCAGTATACCCAACTGGGATCTAACCACGTTCTACCCATCATCGGCAGTTTAATCTATTGCGAGAGTAGCGCCTTAGACCATGCGGCAACCGGAGCGGGTACTTATAAACTAACACTAGTTTTATAGTCAAGTATAATAATGTTGCCCACAAAAACTTTTTTTTAAGTTTATTCCTATTAAAATTGAACTTAACGTGTCTGGCTTTAGTCTGATTTTACAGTGAGTCATAGGACAGAATTCAAATCCCAACATAGTGTTATTGAAGGCGTTTTTCCTAAATTGTTTTTTTATTTTCCCTCCATAGAAATTCGAGTACATTCACCACCTATAAATATTACTTTCCTCATCTCAACTAAATTAGCTTATTTATAAAAACGTATAGACCGAACGGGATCTAATATTGTTTATAAGTACAGTATTTTATTACATTATTAAAAACATTTTCATCATAAACATTATATCATGCACTTTATTATCCTCCTTGTTACGTTACAAGCCTACCTACATTAGTAAATATAAGATACACTTTAAGGCTCTCCAAAAATAAAACAAATGTATTTTAATTTTAGGCGTGGATATTTATAGAAAATTAATTTTCTTTTTCAACATAACCAGCTTATTTGTATTAATTATTATTTCAAACTCAATATTTTAATCATAGTCCTACTCAACAATACTATCATATTCAAGAGAATAAAGCTTTGTTCATTCTCAATTTTAAAATTTAAACCTATACGCATTTTTCAGCTCTTATTTCTACTTAAAAATTAAACTAAACAATTTCAATATTAAATTAAGAGTTAGTTTTAACTATTTTTCAATAATGAAAATAGTATTTCAAACATTAACTATTTAATAAACACCCTGGACTACAGAGCGTATATTATAATAATTGTTTGCGGCATCTCTGTTGTTTTTGTTCTCGTACAGTTTCAACCAGACAAAATACATTCTAATTTATGTTTGTATGTAACAATTATAACCAACGTGTAGCTAAGAGGCCTCAGGGTGGCTAAACTATTAAACCCACCCAATTGAAACGCTGTAGTATTTCAAGTAAAAATACTGTATATGAAGCTACTTTTTATTGAAATAATTATAATGAATTATTGCTTGATTAGAAAACAAATTATTTTATTTTAAACTATTTTTAAATATTATTTTACGGTTAATTGTTTTTGATGTTATTTTTGGTTAAAAGAGTTACTTATAATATAAATTTAATAATCAGTTGACTAAATTCTTCAAATATATAATATCGTTGACAATTTTACTGTTTGTTTGTTTTAAATTTCATTCAAAACTCCTAAAGTTTTGAATATTCATTATTTATTCACTTACAATTAAAAAATAAGTTATATATATATATATATATTCTACTTACCTTTATTTCACTATATTAAATCGTCTTTCTTTATTTTATTCATAAACTGCCAACCCGCCATGTTTATTATTTTGTTGGTAGGTGATTTTAACGCTATCTGCTCTAGAGAGTGGTTTATTTCGGAACTATTATATTAATTGATTTTTATGTTCTTGGACGCTTATAGCATCTGGCTGTCTCTTGGAGAAATAATTGCCCCTAGCGGAAGATATTATTCTCGTTTGGTTTTTTGGTGCCAAGTTTAAATTAATTTTAAAGAGGACTTATATTCATATGTCAAAATTATAATTATCTTTATAGTAATACTCTCAATATTTAAATAGTTAAGATTGTTTGTTTTATTCTTTGTTATAAATCCCGGTGAATTTATTTTCTTCTAGGCCGGAGATTATTTATTTTAAAACTAAAAGAACGTGTTTGTGTTTTGTTTAAGTTTTTGTTGTGACTCAAAAATTGGCTTTGGAAGCGTAAGGAAGGACCCGATCTAGGGATCCTTGAATTATATATTTTTTTGTGGTTCATTGTAATTCTTTTCATCCAAAACTTCTCTAAAAGGATGTATTAACCTGTGAGGAAGGTCGAGTTGAAACTAACAAGGAAGATTTTGTTGGAAATTTAAGGCCTGGAGTTAAATGTTGACGGAGCTTTGGGTCAACATTTACAAGAACAAGGACATTTTCGGGTGAGATCAAATTCATCTGTAATCATCCTGTTATGGATTTAAATAATTCACTATAGTCCTTAAAATTATTAAAGAAGGACAAATAACTTCTGTTTTCAAACCAGAATTATTACTGTTTGTCCACCTCAGAACAATATTTTTGTTTATTAAAGAATCATAGCATTATTGTTACATGTTATAATGAATAGTTTTTGTTGTTGTTAAAATCCTGTTATTTAGCTTAAAGAAGTATTACTGTGTCAATAATTATATATGTATATTCTTTTATCCTCACAATTCAAGTGAGAGTTTAACATTTTCAAGTATTGCTTAATTTCTTCTATTAATTTTTATAATATAGGAGGCATGCCTTAATAGGTAGGGTTTATTTAAGGATATCATTCACTACAATAATTAAAATCACTCTTTAAATTTAATAGTTTTTTATTTACATCAATGTGCATTGTATTTTTTTTTTCTTTTGAACTTGCATCCCATGTATAGATATTCTCGGTAGATCCGATGTCCATGGGAAGAGTAATAATCTGCTTCAAGAAGTCTTTGGTTGTAAGTGTCCAACTTAAGTTAATAACTTTAGGTAAAGTCCAGGGGTCTTGAGAGAAAGGGTTTTCGTCTTACCGCTGAGCAGTTTATGGGGATAAATTTGTTTAGTGATTAAAATCTACCTACTTTACAAAAATAAAAAGTGGTTGGTAGTTGGCGCCCAACACAATATTATATTATATATAAATAGATTAAATTCATTCCAAAATTCCTAAATAATAATAAACATAAAAAAATAATTAAAATAAAAATATAAATAAATAAAATTATATATACTTTTTTTTATCAATACATGTTTAATATTTTCTTTTTTTTTATTACTATGATAACAATTTGTTGGTTTGTTTATAAGTATTTTTTATTGAGACAACAAAATGATACCATGTGGCCTAAGTGGACACAGTGTTAATTACGACTATAAAGAACCATAGTTTTATTTCAGAAGAAATTGTCGAAAATTATTATATTATATGCTATGGTTTTAAAATCCTTTATACCAGGTAGGTGACGCACTACCTTAAAACTTAATTTTTCTTGTTCTGTGATCCTAAACTAATACATATCGTGTTCTCAAGTCAACATCCTGAAGGTTGGTTTGATATGATAATTATTAGGGCGCTGGGCATGTACTCAGCCCTTCATCTGGATAGGGGCTGGGCATGTGCTCAGCCCTTCATCTGGATAGTGCTGGGCATGTGCTCAGCCCTTCATCTGGATAATGCTGGGCATATACTAAGCCCTTCAGCTGGATAGTGCTGGGCATTGTACTCAGCCCTTCATCTGGATAGGTGCTGGGCATGTGCTCAGCCCTTCATCTGGATAGGTGCTGGGCATGTACTCAGCCCTTCAACTGGATAATGATGGATAAGTACTCAGCCCTTCAGCTGAATAGTGCTGGAAATGTGCTCAGACCTTCATCTGGATAGTGCTTGGCATGTACTCAGCCCTTCAGCTGAATAGTAATGGCCATGTACTAAGCCCTTCATCTGGATAGTGCTGGGGCATGTACTCAGCCCTTCATCTGGATAGTGCTGGGGGATGTACTCAGCCCTTCATCTGGATAGTGCTGGGCATGTGATCAGCCCTTCATCTTGATAGTGCTGGGCGTTAGCTCAGCCCTTCATCTGGATAGTGCTGGGCATGTACTGAGCCCTTCAGCTGGATAATGCTGGGTATGTACTCAGCCCTTCATCTTGATAGTGATGGCCATGAACTCAGACATTCATCTGGATAATGCTGGGCATGTACTCAGCCCTTCAGCTGTGATAGTGCTGGGCATGTGCTCAGCCCTTCATCTGGATAGTGCTGGGTATGTGCTCAGCCCTTCAGCTGTATAGTGCTGGGCATGTACTCAGCCCTTCAGCTAGATAGTGCTGAGAACGTGCTCAGCCCTTCATCTGGATAGTGCTGGGCATTTACTCAGCCCTTCATCTGGATAATGCTGGGCATGTACTCAGCCCTTCATCTGGATAGTACTGGGCATGTGCTCAGCCCTTCAGCTGGATAGTGCTGGGCATGTGCTCAGCCCTTCATCTGGATAGTGCTGGGCATGTGCTCATCCCTTCAGCTGGATAATGCTGGGCAGGTACTTCAGCTCTTCAGCTGGATAGTGATGGGAATGTGCTCAGCCCTTCATCTGGATAGTGCTGGGCATGTACTCAGCCCTTCATCTGGATAATGCTGGGCATGTACTCAGCCCTTCAGCTGGATAGTGCTGGGCATGTGCTCAGCCCTTCATCTGGATAGTGATGGGCATGTGCTCAACCCTTCAGCGGGATAGTGCTGGGCATGTGCTCAGCCCTTAATCTGGATAGTGCTGGGCATGTACTCAGCCCTTCATCTGGATAGTGATGGGCAAGTACTCAGCCCTTCAGCTGGATAGTGCTGGGCATGTACTTAGCCCTTCAGTTGGATAGTGCTTGGAAAGTACTCAGAACTTCAGCTGGATAGTGATGGGTATGTACTTAGCCCTTAATCTAGATAGTGATGGGCAGGTACTCAGCCCTTCAGCTGGATAGTGCTGTGCATGTGCTCAGCCCTTAATCTTGATAATGCTGGGCATATACTCAGCCCTTCAGCTGGATAGTGCTGGGCAAGTATTCAGCCCTTCATCTGGATAGTGCTGGGCATGTACTCACCCCTTCATCTGGATAGTGCTGGCCATGTACTCAGCCCTTCAGCTGGATAGTGATGGGCATGTATTCAGCTCTTCGTCTGAATAGTGATTGGGCATGTACTCAGCCCTTCATCTGGATAGTGATGACCATGTACTCAGCCCTTCATCTGAATAGTGCTGGGCATGTACTCAGCCCTACATCTGGATAGTGATGGCCATGTACTCAGCCCTTCATCTGAATAGTGCTGGGGCATGTACTCAGCCCTTCATCTGGATAGTGATGGCCATGTACTCAGCCCTTCATCTGAATAGTGCTGGGCATATACTCAGCACTTCATCTGGATATTGATGGCCATTGTACTCAGCCCTTCATCTGGATAGGTGCTGGGCATGTGCTCAGCCCTTCATCTGGATAGGTGCTGGGCATGTACTCAGCCCTTCAGCTGGATAATGATGGATAAGTACTCAGCCCTTCAGCTGAATAGTGCTGGAAATGTGCTCAGCCCTTCATCTGGATAGTGCTTGGCATGTACTCAGCCCTTCAGCTGGATAGTAATGGCCATGTACTCAGCCCTTCATCTGGATAGTGCTGGGGCATATACTCAGCCCTTCATCTGGATAGTGCTTGGCATGTGATCAGCCCTTCATCTTGATAGTGCTGGGCGTTAGCTCAGCCCTTCATCTGGATAGTGCTGGGCATGTACTAAGCCCTTCAGCTGGATAATGCTGGGCATGTACTCAGCCCTTCATCTTGATAGTGATGGCCATGGACTCAGACATTCATCTGGATAATGCTGGGCATGTACTCAGCCCTTCAGCTGGATAGTGCTGGGCATGTGCTCAGCCCTTCATCTGGATAGTGCTGGGCATGTGCTCAGCCCTCCTTCAGCTGTATAGTGCTGGGAATGTGCTCAGCCCTTCATCTGGATAGTGCTGGGTATGTGCTCAGCCCTTCAGCTGTATAGTGCTGGGCATGTACTTAGCCCTTCAGTTGGATAGTGCTTGGAAAGTACTCAGAACTTCACCTGGATAGTGATGGGTATGTACTTAGCCCTTAATCTGGATAGTGATGGGCAGGTACTCAGCCCTTCAGCTGGATAGTGCTGGGCATGTGCTCAGCCCTCCTTCAGCTGTATAGTGCTGGGCATGTGCTCAGCCCTTCATCTGAATAGTGCTGGGCATGTACTCAGCACTTCATCTGGTTGGTGCTGTCTACATCATCTGGTAGAAATATCGTGTATTAGGGGAGTTCAAAGGTTATGGTGGTTCCCCGTTTCCTTTCACACTGAATACCTATGAGTGAATACAAAAATACCTACCAACACTGCCGGGAAAGTTATTTTTACATACCTACTAGGGTTATTTTATATGCGACCATTGACATGGGACCGATGAATTTACTCACCCTCCGAGGTAAGCTGTGCTATGTATTTCGCTCAAAAAAAATCTGTCAACCTCGGATGTGTGTGAATACAAGAATATCGGATCGAGATGCAAGTCATTCACCCCAAAACCATCGAGGCCAACATTAAACTAATACAAGATGAACATTGCCTTAAAATATGAGTGATAAATGACCCTAAGCAAAATATCAGATACAATGGTACTTTTTAAAATCATTCACTATATTTAATGAATAAACATACGCGTTTTTTATAAGTTATTACTTGAATACATTTAATTATTACAAAACCAGATTTGGTGGCCTCATGGTCTAAGGCACTGCTCTCGCAATAAACTAGACTGCCGATAACTGAGAGAACGTGTTTTGATCGGGTGTATTAAGGATTTTTTTTCCTGAGTGATTTCTCACTCTTCCTTTAGACACAAATGCGGGTACACTTTATATAAACTCAGCCGTCCTCATACCCAACCCATTTGCATAATCATTACATAAGCGTATAGCCCGATTGGGTATAAAGACTTGATACTAAAATAAATAAATAAAGAACTGCCCATACATAGAAACTAATACCATTTTTAACAACTCTCTTCTCTTTTGATATTTTCATATAATTAAAAATACGATTGGCTTCATTTTTTCCCCGCTGGGATCACCTGGTCGAATAACAATGAATGTCATGACCTCCGTGGGCAGCACACTGCTGACCTCTGCTATGGGAAACACGAACCAAGTAGACCGTCTGCTTGAATCAATCTAGACTCTCTAACTTTATAGAGCTGGCGCAGCTGTTTTTAATGATATGAATTATTTACAGGCCTCAACATTGGAATAAGAGCTTCAGAACAACTGCCTCCAAGAGACTTAGGCTAAAATCTCGGGGAGATCCAAATAAAATATTTAAATGGGACAAGAACCTAGCCGCCTATAAGTGGTTTTGAGGTCCCTGTTAGTATTATTTCATGTGTCAAGTAAGCGTATTTGAAAGTAAAGCACGTGTAAAAACAATCATTTAACAATATAGATTTGCATGAAGTGGACCTAAATACATTCACTTGTGAACTAGTTATGTAAGCACCAGATAAAGGGAACTCAACTTGACATTATTAATTTTTAAGGTTGTATATGAAAGGTACTTTTGTTGATTTTATATCAAAACTATTTTTGAACAAAATACATAAAGTAGTGGTTTAGTATACACGCTTAGTTTAATTTTCTACACAGATTAATATCAAC
This sequence comes from Timema genevievae, assembly GCA_902155825.1. Taxonomy (NCBI): domain Eukaryota; kingdom Metazoa; phylum Arthropoda; class Insecta; order Phasmatodea; family Timematidae; genus Timema; species Timema genevievae. Next base: position 118,484 of record CABFWO010001040.1, on the reverse strand, counting down.
ATCTTTTGAATGTATGTTATTTGCACAGCTAGGTCCAGATATAAGGCTGGGCGACAGGGCCTAACGCTCCACGGCCTCCACACATTTTTTTATGAATATTTGTATTTATGAATTTATGAATAAAATAAAGATAGAGTAGTCTGGCTTTCAAAGCTTTGACATTTTTCTCTCCTTATCAACATTATGTAAAAACAAACAAAATAAATAATTTATTTCGTGTTTTTAAACAAATCTGATATATATATATATATATATCCGCTTCGGTGACTGCGTGGTCTAGTGCGATACTCTCGCAGTGGACTAGACTGCCGATGATGAAGAAATAAAGGTTTGAATTTCAGTAGAGTGTACTGAGGGTGGTTTTACTAAATGGTTTTCCACTCTCCCTCCAAGCAAGTGCAGTTAAACTTCCTCTAAATATAACCTTCCTAATCCCTGAAACCATTGAAATATTTAGTATTTAAGAGTATATTACCCAAACGGGTAGTAAGACGCACATGACAAAATCTTTAACGTTAAGCTTTTAACAGTTAATGTGACAAAGAAAAAATTATAATGTTGAAAAGTTGAAAAGAAAAATACTTTTTTAATGTTGGGAGTTTTCAATTTTGTACAGTCCCGGGGTCTTCACAGCTTTAAATCTGCCCTGGGCACAGTGTAATTTGATGAGCTTTTTATTTAGAACAGGGGAACAAATTATCAACAAATTCCAAACTGCTCATGACAAATATTCAAGAACCTTTGAGAAAATTGCATCTACCGAAACACTATTTGATTTATTTTGTCCTGGCGGTCTAGTGGTAAGGTGTCAGACTTCTGTGCTAGGGGTCCGGGGTTCAATCCTCGGTGCCGGCACAGATTTATCTGATTTCCAAACCCTTCCTTCACCTCTGACAATACGTGTATTAATCACAACTTGTGAATGTGTGGAATGCCAGGCCTCCACCGTGGTTCGGATACCACGTTAAACTGTAGGTCCTCCATTTTATCCCACAATCACCCTACCATTACACATTAGTGTAAGTGCGTGTAACCCTAACGAGTAGTAAGACGCGGTGATAATAATAATAATAATAATAATAATAATAATAATAATAATAATAATAACAACAACAACAACAACAACAACAACAACAACAACAACAACAACAACAACAACAACAACAACAACAACAACAACATGATAATATGATAAGATGATAAGATGATAAGATGACAAGATGACAAGATGATAAAATGATAAAATGATAAAATGATAATGATAATGATAATTTTATTATAAGAACGCCATGGTATTAGGTCACAATTAAATCATACCGAATGAGCAGCCACCATATTTTGGCGAAGATAGTGCCAACTTCTCTGGATAGAGGGTGTCATGTGGCCAGCATAACGAACCCTCTGGCCGTTAGTCTCAGTTCTCTAGAACGAAGCCGCTACTATTTTTATTCAAGTAGCTTCTCATTTATACTCACGAGGCTGAGCTTACCCTATTCCAGATTCACTGCTTCACAGAAAGTCTGTAAGGACCAAGGATCGAACCTGGAAGCTCTAGATCTGTAACCAGGAACCCTGACCACTATATAACAGAGGCGGGAAGTTGTAGAAACACTCGCCTGAACTCTTGTTCCTTTCCATCGCACCTGAAGCAAACAAAAGTGTGTATGGCTTTTTAACATGATTTCTTTAGTAAGTTGATGTTATATCAGTGTTTGAATGGTTCAGTGCTTCAAGTTTCATTTATCAAGTAACGTCCGTAAAAATAATACAATATATATTAAATATAATTCATTATTAAAACTTACTAAATAGTTTAATAACAACAATTAAAACACAAATAAAACATAATTTTTTTAATCATGTATCAACCGTGTTGGTGGTCACGTAGTCTAAACATCAAGACTGTTTGATGTTGTCGGGTAACTGGGTATATTTAATGTTTATTTTCAAAAATTATTTCCCAGTCTCCCTCTAAGATAAACATTCTGGTATATTTCCAATAAATTATACTTCCGTGTCACTACCCCACTAGCGTAATTTAAATACATGACTGTAACCCGAATGGATGGTAAAGATGTGGTGAAATTAAAAAATGTACCTGGTCAGAGATTCAAATCTTTGACCCTTTAGTTAGCTCTACCAGTATCTATCTTGGGACGTGTCGAAATATAAGGCACATTACTCCACACAACTATTTTTTAAATATATTATTTCAACTTGTCATATTTTTATTTCTGAATTAACTTTTTATTTCACCTACACCAGTGGTTGCATAGTCTACTCTAACGCATCACTCTCGCAATATACTGGAGTGCCAATGAAGGGAAGGTAGGTGTTATAATCCCAGCCGAGTGTACTGATGCTGTTTTGCTACAAAATTAATGTACATCTCCTCTAAATTCAACCTTTCTTATCCTAAATGAATTAGCGTTGTTAGTAATATAGGCTTATAGCCCGAATGGTTAGTGAAAAGCATTTTTCCATATTCTTTACATGCAAATACGAGTACATTTAATATATATTATACCTTCTTCACTGCTATCCAATTAGTGTCAATATGTGAATAGTCAAAAACGAGTAGTAAAATACTGTAATAAAAATACAAAATTTAATTTTTCCTTATCGGTAGGCACACGAGCTAAGGTGTTAACTTCGTCTGGTTTGGATTACCAGTGACAGACTGACATGGAGATCGGTGTTCGATTCTAAGCTGGGTGTACTGATGGTGTTATTCTCCAAATGATTTCCCTGTCTCTCTCCAAGAAAATATGAGTAAATTTTACTTAGATTCTTCCTCCCTCACCCTTACCCCATTAGTGTATATTTGTGTTTATTCCTGGATGGGTAGTAAGACGTGGTACATTAATAATATTACAATACTCAAACAAAACAATATCTATCCATCAAAAAGAATCACGAGAAATCGACTTTTTTGTTTGTTAGTTTATTACGAACGAGCCGAATGAGCTAACCCCGGATTTTAAAAGAGGGAAAAAAAGGGGTGCGTCTATATTTAATTCGGACACAGAGTACATTAGTCGCCCCGCTCAACACACGACTCGACCAACTGGAAGGACACGCTACTGTTTCCGGTGGCTGAAAGCTGGACCTTGTCACGATATAAACTCTCTCTGTCCCCTGGGTTGGGGTGAGTTGGCGAACCATCGCTCAGTCAGTCCTGAGGCTACAGGACATCACTCTACCCCCCTCTCTCTCTCTTCACGATTGGTTCAGAGAGGAGAGGTCATGGGCATCCGGCCAGAATGACGTTAAACACTCCGGGATCGGACACTCTTCACTGCATATGAAAGAAACTCAGAGCATGAGGGGGTTTCTTTGTAAACATGCGCAAGAATTAATCTAAAAATGATTTACGTGCATGATTTTAGTTTTTGTAGTAGATTAATAGTTATTATCTTAAGGTGGGATGAAAGGGTTGCGAGAAAAAGCCAGTGTTTTTGCAGTTTTCATGGCAAAACAACATTTTGGCCAAAATAGATAAAATATTTCTCCAGTACAACCATAGAACTTAATTTTATTCACATTTTAACTTCAAAATGTCTTGAATATCTGTCAAGGGTGTTCTGGAAATTAATGACAACTTTTTCTCTTCATTTAAAAAGTGTGTTGGATAGTGCCATCATGCTTATTCTAGTTATTCAGGAACTGTTGATATCAACATGTGAAGAAAATTAAACTCTATGTTTGTACTAGAGTAATATTTTATTTATTTTGTCCAAAAAAGTTTTGCCATAAAAAAATAAAAAACACTGACCTTTTCTCCCGTTTCCTTCCATCAAACCTTAAATGTCGTATTTACTATAGCATTGCGGCAAGAACTGAACACCCAAATCTATCACGAGGAATTTCAATAATCAACTTATGATAGATAAAAACATCCTCAACTATATTCGGCATTTGGTAGGTGTCTTTTTTAGTTTACGAATATTAAGATAGGTATAGATTGGATGAGCCGATCTTGCAATGTAACATGCTTGATGTTTGCAGCAAGCATCTTCGTGTGAGGTGGCGATACACCTGCGACATTAGGCAAATACCTCGTGGTGTGGATGAGTGAGTATGACTAATGTTCGGTATTCATCGAACTACAAACATTTCCCATCGATTGTTGGTAATCTAAGCCAGTCCAACACTACTTGGAAAATATTAAATTGGTTCACTTGTTACATCCCACTCTACCACCTTTTATATACGACCACAAATAATATAAAAGGGAGGGGGCGTAAGCTAAGGAACATAAAAAAGGGAAATCATATGCAAGATTTAATAACAACAATATGAATGGTTTATTCAAAGCAATAACAGCAGAGCAGAAATCTTTACATGGTCTCAAAAATCAAACTGAGGTATGTTGAAAATCAAAAATAAGCAATAACTTCATATATTATTTCGCTCAATTAAATTGAGTGAATGTTACATCACACGTAACATATCCTACAATCAAATGGGTCAGTCTTGAAGAGACAGAACAACCCATAAAGTTGATTTAAGTACAAATAATTATAGCAAATAATATCCACAAAAGAGCCTTATTGGCCTTATTAAATTGTTACTAAAGTGTCTGATTCACACCAATGAATGCAGACTTCAAAACGTTAATAATAAATATTAAATATTTATTAGATATTTTAAAAGGCACGAGAGTTTGGCTAACAGACTTTAGTCAAGCTCCCGCGGGACTATCTGATATCGACACAAAACTAGGAAACGTCCACTTACTTATGAATATATATAAAATACACTATTAGAAGCAAAGCATAGCAAAATATTTGAAAATATTCTAATGTGAATTAATCTTATGATTAATTTTATCAATCAGAAAAGTTACGTTACAATAATCCATACTTAAAAATATAAACCACATAAAGACTACCTTAATATTATTAAAACAATTACTAATAACCACAATTTCAAAATGAATTATATTTAACGTATCCAACACAAAATCAACTAATAATTGTGGCTATCTAAAAAAATTTAAGTAATACAGCAGACTCCAGCGCCCAAGTGGTGACAGACAAAATATAGAGTCTCATTTCAAAATAAATGTTCAGGTAAAAAAATAATTATTAAATAGAAAAATTACGACGCCTAGCTTGGCTAATACTAAAAGTTAAATTTAAACCAGAGTACAAAATACAAACTGCCATAGTTTAAGTCCGTAGTAAATTATACATGAAAGTTTTATCCTGACATTGTCAAAGTCCAGGACAGCACCACTCCATCGAGCGTTGTGATTGAATAGTCCTCTTTGCATACATGAACATCACTCTATATAGGGTTTTCGTTGCTAGGGACGCAAGGTGGGGAAAAGAACACTCGGTCGGTGACGTCTTTCTAGAAGCTTTCGACAGTCACGTAGCACATTTGTTGTCAGAGCTCCATCCAACTTCCATACCATTTCTTCAATCACCTGATGTTGTGGATGTAGTTAACGTTTCTCCCATCAGAGGGCAGGTAAGCAGTCTTCCTCTAGTCGAGGCCAATTCTGGCCGCCCTATTCTATAATTTCGTTGATGAAGTAGGTCAGCTGTTGGAACATCGTAGCTCGCTCGGTCAACTCCCCGTACTAGGATCCTATAGAAGTTGGCCCGTCTTGGTGGTTGCTCTACCCAGAAGATACATTCGGTAAGTACATGAACAGTTTTATTTGTAGAGAGATTATTATCGTATGATATTCTGTTTTTATACTGTTCAGAATAGTTTATTATATTGTACCAAACTACGAGAACTACAATAGAGAAGAGTACTATTGTAGGAATTTTATTAGTTTCGATACTATTTGGAGTGGGTAGTATGAATAAAAAAAGAGTTACACGTGAAGGTTAACATGGGGGCGGTTCCTATTGTAACTCAATGTTACACACTGTTCAATATTTGGGTAAATATTGGGCAAATATTGGGCAATTAGTAAGTGGGGCTCCCACACACATTGCACTTATCACAAGACCAGTACTTGTGATTGTAAAAATAAAATTATGATATAGGAGGTGCAAAGCTGAAATTTGGCAGAAAGTTATAGAGATTTCCCCAAATAACCAGAAATATTTAAAAATTGTATATTTAAAAATGGACATCCAAGAATCAATAGGGGAGTCTGTAAATAGAAAAACACTTTTAAATAAAGTAGAAAATTAAAAATTGGCAGACAAATAGAGATGCAGCTCTAGTTATCAAAATAAATCTTGAAATATACAATTATCAATTATTTGGATAAAATAGGGGTTCAAGGTGTTCAAAATTTTCAAAACTAACATAAACCACTACTTTTCATTGTGGAAGCAAACTTAAATTTGTCTGGAAGTTAAAGGGACCATTCCAAATATTTATTAAAGTTTGAAAATTAAAAGGTTTTTAATTGGAATTTGCTAAATAGGGGTGGAAAGAGAGGGTTTACAGACAGAAAAAATGTTTTTAGGTGTGTTAGAAAATTTAAATTTTACATATTAACTAAAACCATGTATTTTATCCACCACAATGTATTACTTGCGATAGTTTAGTACTTACATATAATCTTAGCTTTCAACAATATTTTCCATAGCATAAAGTATAACCAGTGACATTCCACTAGAAAGTCAACCTCTCTCTTATCGAACTAAGTAAATAGCTGGATTTGGTTCCCATTCAGAAATAATAAAAAATTATGGATACACTTTAAACACACTCTGCTTCTTGACCTGTTACCGCTCGAGACTTCCCGAAATTTCTTACATTGAAAATCTGAGGGATATAACTTAATTAATGGTTAAAGTTATCTTCAAAAATTAAAAAGCTCACAGCACACGTGCGTCCAGGTTTCATAATTGGAGTCATCTTTAAGTGGCACTAATAGGAGTGGAATTAAGAAGCTTGTACATTGTGCATTGATATGCTCTTCATTTACACCGAAAGGTGGCGAGCTTACCTCTCTAGGTTCTCCGATGGAGTAGCTTAAAAGATAGGATCATAGTGCCACCTGTCAAGGTAAACCTGATAAATTTCGGTGTGCATGTTCACCTTTTCACACAATGTGTTTAACAAGATCAAATGAATGAGCCAGCACCTTAAGATATGGATGAACACTGCTAGATATTATAATACAAGAAGTAGGCTGCAATGAATAAAAACAATAACAAAAGTCAAAAAATATTTTTCACATAATCATGCGTCAAGCTATGCGATCTGAAGCTGTCATCTTTAAATAAATAATATCAATAACTATAAAACTAGAACTAATAATATGGTTGAAACAATGGACTGAAATTTACTTGCATACTAGTTACCGTGAACTTATTAAACAAAACTAAGTGCAAAACTAAGTTTGCATACGAGTTCTGTGTGTGGCACAACACACTTCGTTATCTTGTAAGACGGCAACAGAACATAGTACAATTACTAGTAAACAGCACACCAGTCCATCCAGAAATTTTAATTCGTTCAGAGTGTAATCATTAACGGTCCTACATCACAGAAAGTGCTTGGCATTATTACATATGCAGTGCCACACACCTAACTCCTATGCAACATATTATACCGCATGCTTGGAAAGCTTTTCTCTCCCGGCACTGTAAGCCGAGACTTCCAACACAATTTAATGGTATTAGCATAGTTTTCCGGATGTAAGTGTATAAGGATTTTGTATTACTAATGTTTCAAACAAGCTTTATGTGAAGTTTGGGCAATGAATTTACGAACACTCTGTATAGTTGAATATAAACGGTTCAGGACAACCTCAACACAACAAAACATCACAAAATACAAGCATTTAATCATCTCGCCAGCCATCTCACCTCTTGCTTTCACGAAGGTCCCATACATAACTCTTGGATGGCAGTCTATATTAGCCACAGTTGGTGGCTGACCGGTAGTCGTGGTGTTCACCACCAGGAGCGCGCTTTCACCTAATACTCAGGCGCGTATGAACAGATATAGAATAGTAAAATCTAAACAATGTTGACAATTTAAAAACATGTTTTATAACATTTTCTTCCTACCATGAATAAATAAATATTAAACCTGTTTCAAAAGTGTTTAATTTTTTTTTAACAAACTCACACTTTAGTCACATGGTCTAAGGCGTCCGGCTTGAAATATTGTATATGAGTGAGAAGCTGAGTCTCAAATCTTAGTTGGGTAGTCAAAAATATTGTTTGATTTCATGATATAAAAAAATTGCGCGTCTTGGTTACATCACTCACAGCCAAGTTAGTGGAGGGATTAGCCAGTACTTATATACCGTTGCCCAGGGGACGCCCAATTTCACTACATTGGATATAGTATCTGAGGGAACTGCGTGGTTACTATTGGGAAACAGTGTTGTCCTTTTCTCGTTTTTATGTAGTCAAACTCTTCTCAAATATAAGACAAATTTCGCAACGCTGGTTCGACAATGTTGCCAATAGCTCCTTCTTATCCCAGCACACCACCCCCTGACGTAACTGAGAGCGAGGAAATTTGACAACAGTTTCCTGAGATAGAGTGAAGATAAAGCTTCTCTCCATAAGACTTGCAGTTCACTCAGCGATGATATTGGGTGTAAATGTACACTCTTTCCATGGAGGTTCTTTCCATGTCTCTATGAGATGAGGTGATGGTGAAAGTGAATATGAGGGTGATATGGAGTATGATGGTGATAGTGAGTATGAAGGTGTGGAACTAGTAGACACAGTTAAACCTAACTTAAGCCTAACTAACTAAATCCTGGTGACTGTTGGGGTAATTCCCCTTTTGGTTGGCGCTGAGCTTACTAGACTGATATTAATATCATACTTCCTAGTCTTACTACCCATCCAGACTATATACCTATACACACTTATGGGGTAGGAACAAGAAAAGAATAGTTTAAAGAATATAAACTTGAATTTTCTTTGAGAGAAAGTTAAAAACTGCTTGTTAGAGCACTTAGAAGAGTTGCAGAAGTTTAAAATCCCGAATTATTAATGAAGTGGTTTGATATTTCTTAATATCGTTTAAAACAAAATGTAGGTGAAAGTTCTAACCAGTTAAAAATTTTGGATTTTAAGATTAAATTATATATTTTTTAAATGTTTTAAAACTTGCATAAACCCTATGAAACAATCCCACATTATCTTAAAGTATTATTCTGTGACCCTATCAAAACATGAATTTATTTCGAGGAAGGCTAGATATAGGTTTCTAAACTTTTGCTAGGTGTGATAAGAAAGAAGAAGCTTTAACTAAGAGGAGGTGACCTGGTGGTCTAGGGGTAAGGTGCCAGACTTCTGTGCTGGAGGTCCGGGGTTCAAACCTCGGTCCCGGCACAGATTTATCTGAATGCCAAACCCTTCCTTCACCTCTGACAAGATGTGTATTAATCACAACTTGTGAATGTGAGGAATGCCAGGCCTCCACCGTGGTTCGGATTCCACGTTAAGCTGTAGGTCCTCCATTTCATCTCACAATCACCCTACCATTGCACATTAGCGTAAGTGCGTATAACCCGAACGGGTAGTAAGACGCGGTAATAATAATAATAATAATAATAACTAAGAGGAAATTTATCCACATTTGCGTAGAGGGAGAGTGGGAAAACATTTAGGAAAAAAACACCGCCAATAAACACGAGCTAGATTTTAACCCCAATTTTCCCAACATTGGCAGTCCAGGCCAGTGTATTACGAGAGTGTGACCTACCAAAGTGGGTTTGTATAGGAATTAATCAACCAAATGGTTATTTACCTCTAAATCTAAGCAGTGGTTTCTAGTTTCTGTTCAAAATATCCGTTCTATATCCACGAAAGTGTATCTGTAATATTTGGGCTCCGGAACTTTCCAACCCGAGCCGATTTATTATGCTATCGTTCTGTCCGTTTCCGTTCCAAACAACCAAGAGAAATAAAATCACTTCCGGTTTAGTTTGAAACATTCTGGCAGTGGTGCAGTTTAAACAAAAGAACTAATTTAGTGAGGTAGATTATATTTATGAACACATATAAGAAAAAAAACTAGTTCCAGTTTGAAAGGCAAAGCTTAAATAATTAAACTATCATTTTTCTGGTGTCACGTTCCTTTAAAAAATTAAATATTTTGGCATAATAAAAGCATAACATTATTTTTTTATATATATTTATATTAACTTGTAAATGATGTTTAACAAACAGATCTAAATTAGATAGAAAACAAATATCATGTATTCACCAAGGGTATATTTTGGAACCTACGATGTTCCTGATATATAAGATATGTATAATTATATTCTGTAAATTGAAAAATAGCACCTGAACACGGGAATCGAGCCCGGGACCCTTGGCTTAGTATTCCAACGTTCTAACTACTGAGCTATCCAGGAATTGTCCTGTTTCCACTCAGATTTTAAGGCAAACTCTGTGTTGGACGTGCGGAAATGGTCGGCTACAAATCTGTGATCAATTAAGATAGCGAGCTATATGATAAAGCAGCTAAATGTCTCAGGTTCGATTCCCTTGTCAATATTCAATTGAAATAATATGATGTTTAGATGCGGCTATAAACATAACTAACAACTATAATAGCTTGGCTATTTAATCTATTATTTATAATTAGTCTAAATATATTACAAAATATAAGGCTTATATTTGTTGACGACACTCTCATAAATAATTGGGGTGAATACCATTTTACATTTCGAAGTACTATGAATGGTGTTTTTTTTAGCACTGCTTCTTACTACCCGTTCGAGTTGTACGCCTATGTACTAATTACACTAATCGTTTAGGGGTTAGGAAGGCTTAATTGAGAGGAAATGCACCCGCATTTTCCTAGAAGGAGAGGAGAAAACCATTAAGGGAAAACCACCCTCAGTGTACCCGACCGGGATCGAGCCCCAATATTCCCATCTTCGGCTATCTAGTCTGATACGAGAGTATTGTTAGACCACGCGGCTACCGAAGCGGTTCTGAAGATGTTTGTTATGCTGTTACTCAATGTTTTATCTTAAGTAATTTACATAATATTTTGGTTGGTTGATTATTTTCAGTGTCTCAGTATGTATCTTAACAATCCTTCATCAAATCCCTAGTAGTACATATGTTTGATTAGCTATTTTATGTTTCCAAATTATTTAGCAGCTTATAAAATAATAGTGGCAAACATATAATTTGATACTCATCAAATTTTACCCATTTTTTTTGTTAAAATATTTTAAATTATTTAATTATGAGGTTGCATTAGAATTACAGAGTATCAAGTTGACATCAATTTAGAAATACTTTTTAAATAATAATCAGTAAAATCCTGAGTATATTTTAATTTATATGTATTTATAACATTTAAAATATATTTTATAACATCATTGTTGCAGTAAATATCGATATATAAAATGTACAGATATTTGGTAAACATAACATTATTTCCAACTTTACTAAGATTAATATTTGAACGTAAGATTTTAAGAATCCGGTTTCATATTTTATTACAATAATTAGCCATTCTAAAAATGGACTTTAGCCCAGCTACGTATTAAAATTTATAATTTTGGTGCCAAATATGAAAACCGTATCATTCAAATGGAGATTTAATTGTGGTATAATCTTACCCTCATAAAATACACACCACGTGGTGTGAAAGCTAAGAGATTATTCACGGATAAGATTAAAGATATCGAACAATTAAATATGCAAACTAACTATATTCAAACACGCAATCCTTAATAATACGCCAGTGTTACCAAGCATCTGGAAAACAGCGAGAACTTAGGGATTTCTAAGTTTGGAAAAAATAGATAAACAAATAAATTTAATTAAATACAAAAAAAGTAAAGTGAACTTAAATATTTGCGAATTTTATACATTAAATACCAAGATAAGATTTGAAAAAAAAATTTTTTTTTGGGATAAATATGTATGAGAAAGATATAAATTAGAATTTACTAAAAAGTAAGCGTTAATTTTAAAACTAAAACAAAAGAAAGCAAATTAATAAAAAAAATTAGTTCTAAATAAAATGATAGAATATTAGGAAAATGGTGGAGCACAAATAAAAGTAAAAACACTAAAACATATTTACACACACTTCAATATTTTGATGCTATTATAGCATCTTCCTCAGGAAGTAGTAGTAATTAGACTAAACAGAATGTTGTCTTCAGTGATGCCAACTTGATTGGTATGGATGAAAATTTCTCCGGTGGAGTTGAAATTCTCTGAATGTTTCTATATTACTCTATGAATGGTAGGTGGTGCTGGTGTAGCCTCTGGGTTGAAATTAGCGAATATTTTGGTTGGGTGGTTTTCTAGACTTTGCGATCCATCGATGTGCCAGTTCCCATCTTTTTAACTGAAACATATTACATTGTGTCTTGTTAAGTGATACCATACCACCACCATGAAAGCCTATTGTCTCCAGTTGTGGATAACTTATTGAAATAATTTCAGCCATCTGTTACCGGACTACCATCCCACATCAAAGACACCAACCATTTCCTTAAAAAACTCAATAGTCTTCCATAACCTTTACCTCAAAGCATCATACTTGTCACCATTGACGTTGTGTCATTATATACCAACATTCCTCATATTCATGGCCCGGCTGCAGTGGAACAATTTATCAACAAGCTTCCGATCAATACCACACCTACAACATCATTTATTCTGGATCTCACTAAATTTATATTAGAAAAGAACAACTTTCAATTGATGGATCAGAATTTCATTCAAACGAAAGGCACAGCGATGGGTACAAGGATGGCACCTTTGTATACCAATCTGTTCATGGACAAACTGGAAAAAAACATTTCTTGACCGCCAAACCAACAAACTACTTTGCTGGCTTTGCTTCATCGATGACTTATTCATGGTATGGACAGCTGGCCAAGACAATCGAACCCTATTTTTAAACAACCTAAACTCCTTTTCGGATCTGAAGTTCATCTCAAATCAATCCCACGACCAGGTAACATTTCTTGATGTGGACATTAGCTTGTCAGATGGCCATTTCAAAACCTCGGTACGTCTTAAACCCACTAATAGACAACTATATCTGCAGTTTGATAGCAGCCATCCATTCAACACTAAAATATCTATCCCATACAGTCTTGCCATACAGTCTCCCCACATCTCCTCCGATACAGAAAGTCTTCAAAACCACCTTGAAAAACATTAAGAAGCCTTTGCAGAGAGAGAATACCCTAAACCTCTCATTAATAACCTATTTTGAATAGATGAAACTCCACAATCACCCAAACCTGAAAAACCAGATATAATACCTCTACCTCGGCCTACAAAAGATAAACAAAATATTAGCGTCAGATTTTCACATATTGGAAGCATCCATGCGTACCAACAATATTATTTTAAGAAAACACCAGTACTTTTGTATAAATAGCCTCCATCACTTCGAAATCTTCTGGTACACCCTAAAATCAAAATTGAAAATGACACAACCTTCATTCAACCACAACAAGGCTCTAAGTCCTGTAACAAAACAGCTTGCAAAACCTTCCAAATACATCATCCAGCAGCCACTTTCTCTAGCAACATCACCAACTCCATCTATACCATCAAAGGCAGTCACACATGTGAGTCCAGTAACCTAATTTACCAACTAGAATGCCAACAATGTACTGCACAATGTGTTGGCCTCCCCACTGAAACTCTTCGTAAACGAATGAATGGAAACCGCCATGACACAAAAATCAAGAATCCAGAAAAACCAGTTTCAGCACACGCCTCCAATCATAACCTCAACTTTGAGGACTCCTACACTGTCAAAGTGTTAAAATCATTCCACAAGACACAAGGTAATATGTCTCAGTTAAGAAGATGGGAACTAGCACATCAATGGATCACAAAGTTTAAAAAACCACCCAACCTAAATACTCGCTAGTTTCAACCCAGAGGCTACACCAGCACCACCTACCATTCATAGACTAATAAAGAAACATCCAAAGAATGTTAACTCCACCAGATAAGTTTTCATCCATACCAATCAAGTTGACATCACTGAAGACAACATCCTGTTTAGTCTAATTACTACTACTTCCTGAGGAAGATGCTATAATACCATCGAAATATTGAAGTATGTGTATATGTGTTAGTGTTTTTACTTTTATTTGTGCTCTACCATTTTCCTAATATTATATAATTTTATTTATTACCAATTTTTTTTGGTCAATGCAATTTATTTCACGGATATTAAAAATTAGTTCTAAACATTTTAAGTCAATTTATTAGTAAAGATTTAAAGATTTATAGAAAAATAAATTCAAAAGTAGTAAATGAAAATGTTACAAATGAAAAAAATTATTGTATTTGAAAAAATGAGTATATATTATTTACATTGGCTCATTTGAGTCATATGAAACCATAAAAAATAGTCAAGTGAAAAATTGATGTTAGATCAAATTAATATATTTTATAAAACAAGTAATAAAACATAGAGTAAAATTACAATAAAAGTGATTAGCGATACAATAATTGTAGTGAGAATTACTTGATATAAAATAATTCAAGATATTAATCAAGCATGCATTGAGATAAGAATATTTTGTAGTTGATGATTACAAATAAAGTTATTTAATTTTTATTTATACTTTATAGTTCCGGAAAAGAAGTACATTTAATTATATATGTAAGGAATATGTTCAAAGTCCTATTTGAGAATATAGACAGTCTCTTGATCCTTGATAGCTTACGTGGTTTGATTAGGACCAACCGTAGGTTTTAATTTTTAATTTTTTAATGCAATATTTTTTTTCTGTATTAATTATCAAATTAATTTTTACTTTATTGTAAATTATAATTCACATCGTTCTATTACATTTGTAACCCAATACATTTCAATGTTCTCATTTTCAAGTCTTATCTCAAATTAATAACGCTCTTTATTTACAATAGTGTTCGGAATGTTCTCTAAAATATTATTCAACTACAATATTTAAATAGTAAGTCTTTAAATAAAAGGAACAGTGAACTGAAGAAATAATCACATTGGTTCAAACCCAATATAGTTCCTTTTTCTTTTATCCCGAGACATTGTAGTTCAAGATGAAACATTTTCCTTTAGTTAAAAAAAATGTACATCCGGGAAAATTCCAGCTATTTAAATGAGATACATTCAATATATATTTACCAAATTTAGTTTCTTTCTAGGACGTTAACATAATAAAAATTATAAAATGAGCTACAGTCAAGCAACAATAGCAATTCTACTTATCGTCTAACACTCAAGTCTTGTCTTACTGGGCAGCGCTCGATTTATGAATCTGTCACTAATGTCAGTTCTGTTATAGATAAGATATATTCATATTTCAATACTATAATAAAGGCCTTAATGAATACATCCGCTTGCACTGGGTTTGAATGATTTGAAAATTAACTGAACATTGATCATCTTAGACTGTCTGGGCAATAGTCGCGATATATATTAGTCGTGATGGTTCCGCCGCCATGGTCAACAAAGTAAATGAGTTTTATGGCATGACGCATACTTAACCGTGGCGGACAGCGAGAATACGAACGATTAACATACTGCCAGCTATATACAGAAAATTCATTAAACTACACAGCAACCAGTACAGTTTGTTCAGTCACTCGTTGGAACTCTCTTGTTGCGGATGTACCACATAACAGCTACTTGCTTAGCGTTCATCGCGAGACTGACTATACACAATCAGTGGGCAGCGACTGCTTACGCTCGATTGATCGAGTGTTTTTTGTTGTTTGTTTTTTGCCACAGCCGTCGTGACTTGCTGGAGGCCTAATTTCCAAAGAAATAAGTCATCTAATTCACTCTACCTCTCATCGCCCAACTCGTAGAAGTCTACTATTTGATGGCTTTATGTAAATATGTAATAGGTTCTACATGGCACCTCCCGCAGCCCAGCCACTTCACCTATTTAATAGGATGCTAGCCGACACTGCACAAAGTTTTCAGGAAAAGTTTCATCTCTAGTTGTGTAGCCATATTTCTTCATTAAGATCAAATCATCCTATTCTAAACTCCTATGACATGACTTCACAATAGTCAATTTTATGAAAAAATAACTTTTATATATTTAAACTTTAAATTAAGCTGTCTGAAAAAAAGGGGGGGAACGCCTTCTAGGAAACCTTGTATACAAAATAAATTTTTAGTAATAAAAAAGTGTCTGCCCTGAAAAAAGTGTACGCTTTACCAACGGGTCTATTTTGTGTCTACATTTATTGCCTGAGATACCTGGGTGAGCAGTGCGGCGTTTCCACTGCAATGGTGGCACTGCGGATGAATATGTCCTGCTGACCCAGATCGCTAACAAGGGATTGATTGGATTCATTCACGTCCCAACCAAATTGCATCAACAGCCGGAACTCTCTTTTCATGAGCACCGTCAATGAACAAACGCCGTTTACATATCATTCAAACAATATTAAAGAGGAGAGATAATTGTGTTCTGATAGTTTTCTTGGAGAATACAATGCTGCATTTGTATCTCATTGATGGATTTAAGGCCGAATATACTGTTTGTGTTTAAAGTGGTGGACTCGACAGTAGGGTTGTTCACACCGGACATTTTATTCAGATAATATATATGTATTTTTAGCACAGTATCTTACTACCCGTTTGGGCAGTACAAAATATATACTAAATACGCTAATGGTTTCATGTGTGATTAAGGTTATATTTATAGGAAATATACCCGCATTTGCATGGAAAGAGCGTGAAAAACAATTTTGGAATAAACAACCACAGCAACGCGATCCAAACCTCAATCTCCCTGTCATCGATAGTCTAGTCTATTTTGAGAGTAGCACTTTATACCACACGGCCACCGAAGCAGATGAAAATAATAAAAACGCAAGCCGTAATTAAAAAGTTTGATCGTCACTGAACCTAATAAAATATTAATTATATTCTTCTCCACATTTTACTTATTTGTTAATGGTAGCCTACTTAGATTACACTATTTTTTTTTACTCCTCGTCTTACTACCCACCCAGAATATTTAACTAACTTACTATGATTTTTTTTTAGCATCTCCTTTTACTACCCATTTCGGCTATACGCTTATGTTATAATTATGATAATGGGTTGGAGATAAGTAAGGTTGTATTCAAAGGAAGTGTACCCATATTTGGGTGGAAATAAAACGTGGGAAGGAAAACCACCCCAAGCTCACCCGACCGAGACCCAAACCTTGATCTTCCCGTCATCGGCAATCTAGTCTATTGCAAGAGTAGCACCTTATACCATAGGACAACCGAAGTGGGTTTTACTATAGTGGATTATGGATTAGGTATATGGAAATGTATCTCATATTTGTGTGAATGGTGAGTGGGAAACAAAAAAAAAAAGACCCTTTGGGATTCAAACCCTAACATCCCCGTCACCAACAAATCAGACTAAATGAGCTCGACATTTGAACGACGTGCCTACTGGTTCAGGTGTCTTGATTGTTACCCTCTGTTAGAATAGGTTGAACGTACAACATAATATATTTTTGGGAATTCAACCTTTGTGAACGGAGATGACAGTAATAACGGCAGGTAAAATGAGCTCTCACTTTGATCAAACGAATTTAACACGACCGTTCTATATTATTATAATATTATCAAACTTAATACTGTGGTAATCTTTCTGTTGAACGTATTAAATAATATAAATCCAGCCAGTTGCTCTTACTGCACTCCCCC
>CABFWO010001040.1:69541-100748 GCA_902155825.1 Timema genevievae | reverse complement strand
CCCCCCTCCCCCATCCCATGGATCAGCCCCTGACTGGTGATAAAATATTACTTTCCGGTCGTGGAAACGATTCAGTGCACTCAAAAAATCATAATATCAGAGTTGATTGTATTTTTGTGGTTTGGTTTTTACACCACGTCTCACTATAATTTTATGCTATACGCATTACGATAATCATGCTAATTTTAATAATACCTATGATAATTATAATTATTCCCAATCTCAATATCCTTTATTCTAGTGCAAGCCAACAGTTACAAGACCTGTAACAGACCAGAACTGAAAGGTACACAAGTACCTTGCATAAAACATAATTACATAAGAAAACAGAATAAATAATAATAGTTAACTAATTATAAATACAATTAATAAATAGTTAATAAAAGATAAGAATATAATAATAATAATAACTATATGATAAAGGGAAGTAGGGAAATTCAATCAGAATGGATATCGATTATAAAAATAAAAACACTAAGCAAAATAATTTAAATTTAGATTATTAGAGAAAGAATGTGTAGTGATAAAATTAGTGATAAGGTATTTCTTTAACTATCTCTCTGATATTGGCAGTTCTTCTGTGGTAAAAGTCAAGTTAACCAAATTAAAATTGCCGCTTTGGATACAACAGCCAATATGGCTCACCTTGTAAGATTTATTGAGAGAAACAATTTTTTGATTACGAGAGGCTCGAGAAGAGATAAGAATACCTACAGGATCAAGGGAAAATTTACAAAATATGTTGCTATTGAAAATAATAATTAAAACATAAAACGTTTCGTAATAAAGTCTACGTGAAAAGAGAGTTAGAAGCCCTAAAAGGTTTCGAATTCTTTCATTATCAAAATTAATCCTGTTGATAAAGTATGTATAAGCAGCAACAAATTTACGTTGAAATTTTTCGACCTGAAAAAGTCAGTTAAGTTAATAGAATTCCAAGCAACACTAGAATATTCTAACTTAGATCTAACCAAGGTGTGGTACATTGTTAACATAAAATCGACGTTATTAAACGAGGAAGCAATTGATTTAATATGTCCAAGTATCATGAGTGAGAAATTATATAATCAACATGGAAATGAAAGCAGAGTTTGGTGTCCAGGATAACACCTAATATAGATCATTAATATAGAGGGAGTTCACTATGCTATCTTTAGCCCATTTATAAATAAAAATTGTAGGACTAGTTTTCTTAGTAGATTTGGTCTTTAATCTATTAAAGGATAGTCCATTTTCAGTATACCAATTTAGAGTAGGCCATTAATGTCATTTTGCAAATCTATCAAATCTGAAATTGATTTGATAGTTTAAAAAAGTTTAAGATCATCTGAAAAATGTAGGTAACTAGATGAGTATAATTTACAAATAACTTATTACCAATAAACATATTGCAGAGGAGTAGTCCTAAAATATAATAATAATAATAATGTTCCTTTCTCATTCCTAATTCATTTGTGAAGTTAACTTAATATATTTTGGTCTGTTAGTAATAATCTAAGAAACATAAAACACGAGCCTGAGTGTTGTTTGAGTACTAGTGGAGTATTGGTGTTGTTTTACTGTATAAATCTAACTTCCCACTAAAGCTACACTCAAGCTCTGACACTATTTATAAGTCAAACTTATTCTTACTTTTCTTATTTAATCAATTGACATAATCCACTAAAAATACACTAGCACTCAAACATTCAGCCTCATTCTTACGGCTTCATACTGAAAGCGCACAGGCTGAATTTGTCTTCCTGCTTTGGAAGTGCTCAAGGTAGGTTCATCAAAAGCGCGCCAGTGTTTTGTTGGTTCTGAGGCCCCTTATGACAACACAGCTCATTAGTTGTGTTAGTTGTGTTTATTGTGTTTGCATTCCAACCAACCTAACCTAACCTGATCTAGCCCTGTAGTTTTATTATTTTAATGTATTTATTGTTATTTACAATACATGTATTGTGGTGTTGCCACGATATGAAGCTGTCTTTTTTTTTTCCCTTGCGCTTTTGATTCAAGGTCTAGTTGTGCTTTTGATATGAAGTTTCTCTCTCTTGTGTGCTTTTGATGTTCTCCGCGCTCCTTCATATTTGCTCATAGTTTTGTAATACACCAATTACCGTGAAAATTACATGGGTTCCTGTGAAACAACATTTTTCCTTTCGTAGCTCTATTGTGGCCTTGGCTTGTTCGAATATACTCTCCTCGCATGTTTAAATTAATACAGGTAACGTATACACTGTACATGTAAACTGATATTAACTTTTGTTGGAAGCTTCAATTCAGACAGTTCATTTGTTTTAGAACTGACTCACACAATATTTAAAGGGAAGAAACGCTTTGTCTGTTTTACTTCTTTATAGTCGTCCGGGTTGTTTGTATATTTACACTAACGGAATAAAGTTAAAGCGGGTATAATATATTGCAACGGTACCCAAAGATACGCGAAGAGGGATGTGGGAAACTATTTAGAAAAAAAGATACCCTTCATATATACAACCAGGATTTGAGCCTTGACCTTACTGAGTGCCAAGCCAAACCCAACTTGACGAGATTGACACTTTCGTCCACGTTTCCACTATGAATTTAAAAAAAATACTAGATCTACTTTCACGTATTCACAAGTCAAGTAGGCCTAATATATTTTACAGCTGTCACTTTGTACAAATATTATTTATGCTGATTAAATAATAATAATTAATATGTAGCTAGTTATGGTCCCCAAAATGTTTGAATTTGTTAAGCCTCTTTTTTTAAGCATCGCTTCTTACTAGCCGTTTGGGCGATTCTCACACAACAACCTTGGTGGCTGCATAGTCTAAGGCAAAGGTTTACAACTAGTAGCTCGCGATGCCTTTTTTGCGACTCACGAAGTTTCTTGGAAACGTGATCCATTGTAGCAAATTGATATATTTAACAGAGAAACAAAAAGTTTTGACTTGCGTGGAAAAAATCCATGAAAGCTCCAACTGACGTTCATTCAGTAATAAATTAAATTGCGCTCTATTTTTAATAATAACTTGTGTATCCGCGTTAGTCCTATTTCCTTCCGCACCTTGGCCGATTAAGATGAGTCCCGCCAATAGAATTATGGATTAAATTGTGACTCTCAGGAACTTTTAAGTTGGAAACCCCTGGTTAAGGGAATCACTCTATTAATAGACTGGACTATCAATGATGGGGAGATTGGGGTTCGAATCCGGATTGGGTGTAGTGAGGTTTTTCCTAAACAATCCACTTACCCTCTACGAAAATGCGGATACACTACCTGTCAAACCTTCCTCACCCCTAACACAATATTAGCGTAATCAGTACATATGTGTATTACCCAAACAAGTAGTAAGACACCACGATAAAAAATAAAATATCCACACACATTACAAAAATGATTAGGATGGAGGAAAATATAATGGAGATTAAATGTTCCCACATTTGTGTGGAATAAGAGTGGGAAACTATATTATATAGCTGTGCAAAAGTGGATACCAAACTGTTGTTTGCGGATTTTCGATTGTTACTTCAGTGAAAAGATTAAGAACTGTCAGCAAAAGAACTGGTTTGCGAATCCACTTCACGGTGACATGACGATGGGAAGGGCCGCACGAATAACCCATCAATTTGTCCGGGGATATAATGTTTGAAATTGAATTTAAACATAAAAAATGGATGCAGTTCTGTCTGTTCATCAAATGTATCCATTTATATCTCCTGAAGATTTGAAGTTGCTGCTCCCTTTCACAACTTCATATATCTGTTAACTTGGATTCCCAGCGATGTTAGAATAATAATAAGAATAAAATTAAAGCTGTTGATACTTCTTGCCCCTGAAAAGAACTCAACATCAATTTGGCCTCAAGACAACTAGATCAGTTTTTGTAAAATTATTTTCAATAGCAAGTTTAAAAAAAACTCACGTCCGTTAAAGGTAGGTGGGTCACGAAAATGTATCGTTCTAAAAATAAGATTGTGATTCTAAAGTCTGTGAAGCACTGTTGTGCGGTATTATTGTACGTTTTATATATATATATATATATATATTAGGATCATATAGTGCAGTGGTATGTAGCCTGGGGTACGCGAAGATATACAGGGGGTACGTAGATTTTAATATAGATATATATTTATCATCTAAAATACACTGTTTAAGACCTTAAAATGTTGGTTGTAGATTATTTTATATATGTATATTTATTTATCTATAAATATATATGTATTTAAATATATGTATATTTACTTATGTACATAAATATATATGTATTTATGTATACTGTATTTTTTTGTATATAAAACATATTTATGTTTATTTGTTTAAATTTCTCTCTCTCTCTCTCTCTCTCTCTATATATATATATATATATATATATATACTATATCCAAAACATAAGGTCTTAAGCAATGATTTATAATGATAAATATATATCTATATAACAGATATATATGTATATTTATCCCCATGTCTCAAAACCTGTTCACCACCACACATATACTATGATAATTATTCTAGCGGGGTAAGGATGACGAAGGAAGCATTTTAGAGGTAATTTACCCACATTTGCATGGAAGGATAGTGGGAAACCATTTAGGATTAATCACCCTCAGTAGACCCGACCGGGACACTAACCTCGATCTTTCCATCTTCAGCAGACCAGTCTAACACGAGAATGACGCCTTATTCCATTCGGACACTGAATCGGGTGATGAAGATTAAGTTATGTAATAATATGTAACTTACATTATGCACCAACCACTTTGGTAGTACGAGGTTAAATAGAAATTATAAGTGGGAATACATGAACGAAAGAGTGTTGAATACCACGGGTACTATATTTGCGACATCATGCATAAAATACATAGATAATAAACATATCATGTTTTCCACATTCGAATTTCAAATTATATCAACGATGGAGATACCGACTGTAATGTGTGACATCACATGCAGCATGTGTAATGGGTTAACTCCATTTCATCAACTAGCACTGGAGACATGAACATTTCGCAATACACGGTAGGACCAAGCTAGACGTGACGAAGGCAGTTACACACAGAGGGAGAGCTACAGTAGTTTACAATGTATGTGAGGGCTTGCTATTATATAGCAAACACTAATATTTTACAGGGGACAGTGAATTTGCTATATATATACATACATACATACATACATACATACATACATACATACATACATACATACATACATACATACATACATACATACAATCACGCCAGTCTCTTACAGGCTAGGTACTAAACTGTGCATATACCTGTCTCAAAAACAACCCCGTAGGCCTAGTTAATCCATCCTCACTAACTTTATCCACATTTCCATTTCCTTGAAAACTCCCTTCGCTTCAACAACATCTATACACCGAGCCATACATGCTCTTTTATTATTAAACCTCTTAATGGGTTTTTTTCACACTATCATCTACAACATTTAGTCACGTCTTACATGACTTACCCCTTCTTTTTGATCCACACATTCTACCTTCACATATTTGTTTTGTCACTCGATCCACACTCATCCTCTCAGCATGCCCAAACAAACGTAAGACACTTCTTTCACATTGACATATTGGACTAGCTTTCAAACCGCACTCCTTCATACCCATTCATTACTTACTCTGTACATAATCAACTTTCTTTTTTACCTGTTTTCTAAATTAAAGGGGTTTTTACACCGCGTTTTACTACCCACCAACCCAGACTTATTTAGCATCCTGTTTTACTGCCCATTGGGGCTATACGCATATATACTAAATACGCCAAAGTGTTAGGGATGATTTAGGTAGAATTTAAACAAGGTGTACCCAACTTTTCTTGGAGGGAGAATGGAAAACCATTTAGATAAAAACACTCTTATTGCACCTAGCTAGTATTTGAACCTTGATCTCCCCATCATCGGCAGTCTAGTCTAATGCAACAATGACACCTTAGACCTTCAACCACCGAAGTGGGTCAAACCTATTTTAACAACGATAATGTGCTAGGGATGAACAAGATAGAACCTAATTGCCCGTGTTTGCGTGGAAGGAGATTGGGAAACACTTTAGGTAAAATGACTCCCAAAATACCCACCCTGGACTAAAACCTTGATCTCTTCATCCCCAGAAATCCAGACTAAACTAGTCTGACATTTAGTGTGCATGAGCATTGCACCTCGCACCGACAGAATTAGAGCATATAGAGGCTGTCCTGTACCCGTTCCAGAACCCACCTACTAGTTGTATAAATTAACCTCTCACTAATGTGAAACTCAATGTTAAAAATTCACCCCTCAATTTCTTATCCAAGCATAGCTATCAAAATTCAGATTCTTTCAAATTTTACTACCCGACCTAAATCACTCATCTTTCATTTTGACTAATAATTTCTTAATATTATAAAAATTAATTTGAAGATACACAATTGAATATTAACAGTAATATAATTTCACATACAAATGAAACAGAACATTTTAAATAGCAAAAAACTCTTGGCTAAAATCAGCCAGACCTCAAGAGGACAATGGGCTGGAAACTGATAGTATTTGGTGACCTGGTGGTCTAGGGGTAGGGTGTCAGACTTCTGTGCTGGGGTCCGGGGTTCATTCCTAGGTCCCGGCAAGTATTTATCTGATTGCCAAACCCTTCCTTCACCTTTGACAAGACGTGTATTAATCACAACTTATGAATGTGGGGAATGCCAGGCCTCCACCGTGGTTTGGATTCCACGTTAAACTGTTGCTCCTTCATTTCATCTCACAGCCACCCCTACCATTACACATTAGCGTAAGTAATTACAACCCGAACGGGTAGTAAGATGCGGTGTTAATAATAATAATAATAATAATTAAATAATAATAATAATAATAATAATAATAATAATAGTTGCCATCTATCTGACAGCAAAGTTGGGTGGCTATTCTATTAGTTTGCTTGCTTCTCTTACTCTTACCAAATAGTAGTACGACTATCATTCATTTTACTATGTATTAAGAATGTATTAAAAATAATATATCTTATATTCTTATATAATCATACATTTAATTGATGTAATAACATACTTAGAACTTTAATTTTTAATATGTGAATGTGTAGGGTTAGTGTGTAAGTACTTAGGAATATTTTCCTAATTTTCTTTGTTTACTTCGATTCCCAAACAAGATGAGATACAATAATACAAAGTCCAATTTTCAAAAGAAGAACCTTACCCGACATCTAGAAAAGTTACTGTAATATATTTCACGTATTAATACGTCCGATCATGTGATCTACAGCTGTCACTTTTGATAAATGTACTTATCTATAAAATAGCACAGTTATTAAAATAAATGGCTATCGATGTTGGAAGCCGAAATAATCTCTGTATGTTCTTAAAAGTTTTTTTCACCAAGACTTACTAATTGATCAGGTTATACGCACATATGATAGTTACTAAAATGGGGCAAGGATGAGTTAGAAATCATTTTATAGGTAATACACACGTATTTACGTGGAAAGAGGGTAGGTAGCCATTTAGGAAATACCATCCTTAGTAGACCCGACATGTATTCAAACCCTAATCTCCCTGTCTTCAGCAGGCTAGTCTAACACGAGAATGACGCCTTAGACCATTCGTCAATTGAAGCTGGCTACTTATAGGTCCTTATTTACAAAATCCGGTTGTATCTGCGGTTTTGCCTCTTTGTCTTTTCTTTTACTTGATCGTAAAACATAAATGTTAGATTATATACATGCATTTAATGTCATTATGAGTACAATATGTTAGTTTTATTGTAATTGCATATTATATTGGTTTTGTCCTATTTTATGAATAAGCGCCTTCTCGTGCCTTAAGCTTTGGCCTCTCTTTTTCATATGGTATGGATATTTTGTTGAAAGAGAGATTGTGGTATTTTAAACATTAAAAGTTGTGGCAAACTTGTTTGGAGTAGGTTTGAAAATCGACACTTGTTAAATAGCTTCCAATGAACGTAAATTGGGTGGAGAGCAATGGGAACAAAGACAGACATCTTGGGAGGAAACAGAATGCTGCTGTAGGAGAAAAGTTTAACTTGTCCAGTAACGGGAAATTTGAAATACTGTTCCTTGACTTCGCGAAGTTGAACTCAGATTTTCAAATTATAAAAATATTATTTCTGAAATATAGCCCATTTTACTAATGAGAATCTAGAAAAGCATATCGTGACCAACAGCATGCAACCTCGATGGTTGAATGGGCTAAGGTGTCACTCTTGCAGTAGAGTGGACTGCCGTTGAATAGCAGATCGGGGTTCGAATCTCGGTCTAATTTACTTAAAGGTGTTTTCTAAATTCTAAATGATTTTTTACTCTTCCTCCACACAAATGTTGATACACTACAACTAAATTCCACCTTCATAACCCCTAACATATTAGCGTAATTAGTACAACATGCGTTTAACCCGAACGAGTAGTGAGGTGTGGCGCTTAAAAAACCCAGAACAATGTGAATTCGCCAGAGGTAATAAAATATTAGGTATAAAAATCAATTTTATATTGCTTATTGTGTGCTCTTATTTCTACTTAAGTGCCTATTCTGGTGC
Organism: Timema genevievae; assembly: GCA_902155825.1. NCBI lineage: Eukaryota > Metazoa > Arthropoda > Insecta > Phasmatodea > Timematidae > Timema > Timema genevievae. Next base: position 92,221 of record CABFWO010001040.1, on the reverse strand, counting down.
CTGAATCACATATTTTGTATCCCTATTTGCCTGCTTCTTTTAAATATTTTGGTGCCTAGAGCTCCGCCTAAATCTCCCCATCCTCGGCAGTCTAGCTCAACACGAAACTAGCGCGTTAGAAAACTAAGCCACCGAGGCGGGTTGCCCTCCTGAAATTGGATCTATTGACGAAGGTACAGATGGAATTATAAAACAATGATGTTGAAAGGAAGGAATGTGCTTACACAAGTTTTTTTTTTAAGTTCTGTTTATTTGTTCACCGGTTTTAAAGGATACAAAAAAAAACGTAAGCACATAAGCATCAGTTCTGAAATGGAAAATAAACTGAAATTCGTCAAATGGGTTTTACGCTTTTAGTATACTAATGGTCAACATTAAACATTGTTATCCCTATACCTTCCTGGTATATAACAATGATAATATGAACGCCATTTTGTGATTGTGAGCTTTACCACTAAAACAAACAAAAGTACGCCCACCCCCTCTTCGGTATTTTTTTTGGTGTGTGTTCACAGGCGGTGTTCCTGTCGTATCGAATGACGCGGATTTCCTGGGGACAGCACCGAGAGAATCAATCACAGAGTATGTTGAATACACAAACAGTCCATGGAGATTGTACTGGAATATAAAACTCTTTGTATAAAGCACAGCTTGTGTTTCCTTCCTCGTTCTGCAGCACGCTTGAGCAATCGCCACGTCAATTCACTTCGAAATACGTTTTGACACAAATAAATTAATGATTCCTCTTGCGTGGTGGTTACACTTTAATTTTATACTACTTTTATTCTTAAGGGGCACAAATATTATTCAATCTGTGTTAGTATTTCCAATGGTGTATGTCTGTCTGTATGTACATGTACGTCCGTCTAGAAGATTGAAAATGTCATTTGAGGAAGTTGTACAGGAATCTCTCAATAGATTGGGGGGGAGGGGGAAACACATAGTCCTACACAAAACTGTATATATTATGTGTATTTTTTAAATACATATTTAATCGTTTATGTATATCTTAGAGTATATGCATCTTAAAACCCTACATATACTTTAAATTAAAACATTGACACCTGGAAAGTGGAAATGAACCTGGGATGTTTGCTTATGTCTATGAGATATTCAGTAGTCGCTCTGTGCCTAGGCCTATTCTTCACTCATATTTTAAGGCATAGTCTGTGATGGACGTGCGGAAATCGTCAGCTACACAATATGTGTGATTTATTAAGATCACGAGCCATCAGATAACGGAGCCATCTTCGTCTTGGTAAGATTTTATGGTGCCAACCGTACAATAACAATGAATTCGCATATCATGATGGATTAAAAAGCCACGTTATTATATTTGTTAGTTATGATTAAAGCCGCATCCAAATATCATATTTTTCAAGATGACACCTGAACACGTCTTGTGCCATGATATATTATTCTTTGCAGATCTAGAACCGAGTATTTTGTTAGAAGTTAAGTTAGTTTGTAAATCGTATGCTTGTATAGCCCATTATTTATGTAGAAAAATAAAATAATTAGTGTTATTGATATATCTGTTAACCATCTAAAGAAATCAAATCGCCCGTTGAAACTAGTGTGTGTGGGAACTGACACACATGTGAAACCATATGAATGTATGAGTGAGTAAGACACGCATGACAAAACAAACAATAAATCAATTTCGTTGAGTGGGTTTGAAACTCGCAAACTGCTTGTAATTGCACTGCTATCCCGCCGTCTGAAAAAAAAACCAACACACACTCGCATCAGCGCGCAAGTGGCAGACTCGAGAACCATGACGGCGTGGAAACCGCACATTAAGCGTTATTCTGGGGGGGCTGCTTCTCCTAAAACGCTTAGTGCACAGAATTATATTTTAAAGCTTTGGATCGCGCTTACACATCAATAACGTTTTAAACCGTTCTTCCCACGCCTCCCTTCCCAACACATGCACGAAATAGAACGAACGTAATCAATCGGGACGGTGGGTAGTTATGGATACTGTGGCAGTTATTAGGTACTCTGGTTTTTTAATGGTCAAATGAGTAATTAATTGCCTTTGCTTGGGAAATGGCTCTGATTTATATGTATAAAGTATATTGTCTTCAAAAATTAAAAGAAAAATTTTAGAAAGATGAATCAATAGTTTAAATATCCATTTCAAAAATTATATAAATTTTGTGTTTATTTGCCTTTATCTAAATGCTAGTAATTTATAGGAGATCCATGTTCTGCGTCTTAATGCCCATTTGGTCTATCCATAGAGGGTAGGTAAGGTAATTACCGTATTTATTAATACATCGTATAGTATATTCTATTTTCTCTAGACTATTTCTTTTTTTTATACTTTTTACATACCTTCCGTTTCCAGCCTGGGGCCTAGATCAGGTTTTTTGATTAAAGCCATAGATTTTTCCACTACTGGTTTGCTAAGCCTGGCTTAAGCAGGGTCCACACTTGTAACAGTACATCGTAACGTAACGTCGTCACAATCATGTCTAGTGTGGGTTTACGATACGCGTGACACGTTTGAGACAAAATTTCGGCCGAACCGAACCTCATTGCGTCGCGAACGTTGAAGTGTTCCAAACTTAGTAGTGTGTTTGTAGTGGAGGAATACAGACGTCGTAACTCTGGATAAACAAGTAGCTGCCGCAGCATATATTTATACGCATTGTGCGATAAAGAAAAGAATACACAGTCAACTGCATCCTTACCAAGTTTTCCTGCTATTTCTTCCCACGCAACATTGCGTAGAATTTTATTAAAATGCTGCGGGTGTTTCGCACTTCCCATCAATGGTTTTTGCTCGAAATTTTAAATTAAATTAATAACACTTCCCGCGGTTCCCTCCATCTTATTGCACTTTAAAAACTGAATGATTAAAATGCGAGCCGCAGCAGTGTTTAGTTCGGAGCACGTCCACACGGGTCGTATCCTAACCATGTATCATCCTTTGTTGCGACGGAAAAATACCGATTCGAGGTGGGTCGCGGCGATCTGTTACGCGTAACACTCTCGTGTCCGCGACGAAGTTATAGGTTCCCCTCCAAATTACCACGATCATGTTACGCGTTAAGACTACGTTACGGTGTACTGTTAAGGTGCGTACAGACATGCAACAGAGCAGCGTAACGCAACACCGCCGCGTCCAGTTTGGATGGCATAACGTAACAGCGCAGCGTAACACCGTAGCATCAGTGCGTTCCTTCTGCTGTCGGTCTTTTGGCGCCGCATCAAAGAAATGTTGCCCGCTCATGTTACACTATTCTCTGTTTGGACGGGACTGTGCAAAATCAGAGCGTCTCAGCTTGTATTATTATTAGCACCACGTCTTACTACGCGTTCGGGCTATACGCACTTACGCTAATGTGTGATGGTAGGGTGATTGTGAGATGAAATGGAGGACCTACAGTTTACGTGGGATCCGAACCATGGTGGAGGCTTGGCATTCCACACATTCACAAGTTGTGATTAATACACGTCTTGTCAGAGGTGAAGGAAGGGTTTGGCAATCATATTAATATGTGCCGGGAACGAGGATTGAACCCCGGACCCCAGCACAGAAGTCCGACACCTTACCCCTAGACCGCCAGGTCACCTTCTCATCTTGTAGTTACAGTTCGCGAATATGAAGTTGAATGGAAATACTATTTTACATTTTATCGAATTATATCAAGAAAAGGAAATTTAATGGGATACTAAAACCCTACATTTTATAATAAAGTGAAAAAAATGACGCTTGGAAGAAATTGCTGCAAAATCAAATACTACAGCTGATGAATGTAATAAAAAAATGAATGCCTTACTGCTAACGCCTAGGAGGGAAAAGGCAAAAATAAAAATTGGTAAGGCATTAATTTCACGTAAGTGATACGCGTCAGTGTTACGTTACTATGTTCTGTTGCATGTCTGTACGCACCTCTACAAGTTTGGACTCTGTTTTATAATCTAACTTAAGACTAAGACAGGCACAACATCCAGTTAAGTTAATGCAGTTAATTTATCAATGGGAAAAGGCATATCCACATTTCATCAATGATACATTTTTCGACTATCCTTGCACATCTTTGCTCGCCCAGCTGTACACTGAAATTTTGAACACAATTTAATGGTATTAGCACAGTTTTCTGGATGTAGGCGTACAGGGATTTTGCATTACTTTTGATTAAAACAAATTAATGTGCAGTTGGGCTATGAGTTTCTGAGCATACTGTATAGGCCTATTGTAATATGTATCAATATTAATAAAATTAAGAGTTTTTTTTTCTATTATGAGCATTGTGAAATACATACCACACGCATATGACATTTTAAAATTAGAATCCCCTGTGCACAAACATGTGCACTTTGAAGCCGTAATTTTAAAATTTGGATTAGATTTTTTAAATTAATTAAAAGCCGACACGACATTTCTCCTGGGCAACGCCAGTTGTTTGTACTTCAGCTAGTTGTTATACTCGTGTATATACATATGGCTATGAATTACAACATGTATTGATATCTTATATTGTATTACATACCTAACAATATATTGTAAAAAAATTGCTAAATATATTGATATATATTTTTACTACAATATATATACAGAATAAATTAATATTGTAATATGTAGGGTAAAGATGACATTCTCTATTCAAAAATGAGATGTGAATTGAATCTACGGATTTTTGTTCAGCGTAAGAAAGCTCTAAAAGTTGAGTAATCTAGTTAAATCTCGAAATATATACAATATACATATATATTTACTCTCTACAGCGTACTGTACCAAGGCTTTGTAACAATTTTATCCATCCATATATGTAACTTTCTATATATATTTATCTCTCTAGCTATCCATATATCTATTCTGTCAATTATATCTACTAGCGTATTAAAATAAAATATACAATTCGTGCATATGTATAGCTTCGTGTATCGGTGACCATATGGACTGATGTTAGATTCATCTAGTTTGGTTTGTCGGTGACGGGGAGGTTGGGGTTAAAATCTCGGCCAGTAGTAATGGGGGTGGATTTCAAATTCGAGTACATTTTATAATAATTTTGCTTCCCTCATTAATGCCCCACAAGTGTGGTCAAAATGAGTGCTACAGCCCGGATGGGTAGTAAGAAACGGTGGGAAACAAATCCATGCAGTATTTTTTTTAGCCTTTCGTGACATTTACACTTTTAAAATATACAATATTCTTTTGTCCCTGTGACGTGCAGTAAATTTTAACGCGATCTTATATGCTTATATTTATGTCACACCGTACATTTATTTTTGTCTCTCGGATAGAAAAAAAAAGGGTTGAATTTTGCATGCAATCGATCAACTTGTATCAGGTAGCGTTCAAATGGTGGTATCGATAAAAACTGGTTGAGTGCTGAATACAAAAATATATGGAGTAGTAGTGGGAATATGTAACGAGGGGACGTTTCAATACAACTTTGTACACACAAAAGAAAATATATTTGTACTTTGTCTTAAAAAAACCCCACCAGAATGTGTATCGACTTAAATGAACAGCTGTTAAGGGGTGGTTTTAGAAGGGAACACGTGTTAAGATCCGTACTTTTAAATAATTTATAAAAGAAAACATTTCTAGGCAAAATAAATAAAATATATTATCAGTGAATACGTTTAATTTAATTTTCTATAAATTGTAATTTCAAAAGTTTCTAAATATTTCAAGACCATCGTGAAATTTGACCAAAGACTCTTTGAATGAGAGTAGACACCTTTTCAAACTCCGTGATGCCCCTAACATATATTTGAGAATATTTGAAATGGTTATATGTAGAAAATGAAGCTAAGCGCTGATTGCAGAAAAATAATCAGTGTCTTTATCAGCGATCGGATGTAAGTAAGTTGATCTAGAATCAATATCTCAAACTTAATATTCAGTTGCACTAGGGATGTGCGAAGTCCACTTTTTCAATTCGAAGTGAAATCGAATCGAATTGAATATATGGAATATTCTCGAGGTCTAATAGAAGCTTGAAGATTTTCTTTTGGTTGCTTTATGCTTGAAAATATATTATATTGTGGTTATTTATATTACCTCATGCATTAAAATTACTTGGAAAATGTTTTATTTTACAATTGTTTGTAATATTTTGTGATAATCTGACAAACCAAATTACTTTATAACAATCAATTCAATTACTTCGGATTTTTTCCATATCAATATTATTTTTACTTTCTCTTTATCTTACAGGTAGAGAAAGTATGGTGATCGTCAAAAAAATCGAACTCGAGATTTTGATGAATTTTGACGTTTCATGACTTCCTGAATCCGAAAAAGTGGTTTTTGAATTTCTGTCTGTCTGTCTGTCTGTCTGTCTGTACCTCCAACTAGAGCCTAAACTATTTTACCGATTGAGCTGAAACTTGATATCTAGGGTTTTCATAGGGTTGCCCCGAGGGGTTTTTGGAATTGGATATCTACCCCTAAAATTAAGGGTAGTTTACTGAAGGGAAAAAAGAGAAAAAGTCGATTTTCTCAAAATCGGCTCTAACGATTTTGATTAAATTTCATTTATGAACATTAATAAATATTCCAAACAAAATGGCTACTCTCAATATTTCGGCAAAATGGCTTTAAGGGCTCCGGTCTGATGCGTAAATTAACATTTTTTATAATAGCTCCGAAACTATTTGAGATATGAAATTACTTAGCATTACAAATATGTATATATATTTATAATACAGATATTTTATCCGAAACATATTTTTATAAAATCAATAACTTTCAATCTATACGCAATTATATAATTTTTTTAACTTTTTGGACATTAAAGTTTAAGTATTGCGACCGTAAAAAAAACTAACCTGAAATGTTGATGGATGTCGACGTCTCATGACCCCCCGAACCCTAAAAAATAGTCTTTGCAATGCCGTCTGTCTGTGTGTCTATAAAAACTTAAAATTAAGGGTAGTTTACTGAAGGGCGAAAAGAGAAAAATTTGGTTTTCTCAAAATCTGCTCAAACGATTTTGATTAAAATTCGTATCTAGGCGTTGATTAAGATTATAAATAAACTGGCTATTTTCATTTTCCTATGAAAATGATTTTTAGGGTACTTTACAGAAGCGTTAATTTCCGTATCTCCACAACTATTTGAGAAACTAAACAACTTATCATTGCAAAATTGTAGGACTATTAGAAATAAAAAACTTTTATTTGACATATATTTTTATAAAAGCAACAGTTTCTGAGATATTTGCAAATATATTAATACAATTTTGTGAGCTTTAGTTGTAAACATATACTACTTAAGTCTTAACGCAATAATTCTCCAATGCCATAGAGTAATTAAATATAAGTAAGTATCTAAAAAAAGTATGTTATTTTTCCTTAAAGCTCTTAGGAGAAATGTTTGCACAGCAATGATCTATCTCCATTTTAGACTCAATAGTCAATATTTACATTTTTTATTGGTCAAAATGTATAAATGAATAATTAAATATCAATGCGATGACTTGAAGATCTGCAACACCTTATAAAATGTTAAAATTTTAACCAGAAATCGAAATTTTAATACGAAGTGTTGACCCTTGTGGAAGACATTAAACTGTTTGAAATGCTCTTAGGTGGACAAAGATGCGCCTCTTTTCTCATTGATTATATATCATTGTATATTATTTTATGCGTGTTCTTATGTGGAGTGGTGATGATAAAATGTACATTATTCCGTTCAGAAATCTTACGAGTTTATAGAAAGAGAGAGAAAGTCTGTGCGGTGTGCCGTACCATTTATTTGTAATGTATGAAACAGCTCAAAATGGCTAAATTTGAACTGAAAGTGAGTATTGTTCCACCATTAACAACTAGGACAAGATGTGGATCAAACCTCTGATCAAGCTAACCAGATAATTCTCTATCGTAAACTGTTTGATTCGCCGATCATCTTGTTGAAAGGCGACATAACCAATAAGTTTAAGTAAGTTGATCAGTTTTTGTATTCTTATTTAAAAGATTAACACATTTAAAGTGTGTGTTTTACTTATTTATTTTGAGTGTGACCTATTTTTAAAGATATTAATGTCAAAAATGGCGTTTTTCAATGAAGTAAAAATATGTATACAATGATGCAATAGAATGGTTGAGATCCAAAGCAGCTACAAGAGAGAAATTAGTGATTTTTTTTAATCATAGACAAATACAATTTGAGATGAGTTTTAGGTCATTGTAAAGAGATAGAAGCTAACGCCTGGGGGAGAAAAAGAATCTGATGAGTTTGTGACGTCACTCAGTACACATTCCTGTGAGTTACATACATAAAATCCATATGGAAGACAAATTAGGCTGTTAAAAATAAGGTCACATTTTGGAATTGAAACCATAGATAAACCTTTAAAATCCAAACCAATTAACGTCATTACTCTACTTATCAAATAAATAGTACGGAACTCCATACGGACTTTTTCGCTCTATTGTTTAAAAATGGAGATATTTACTCAAAATACGTAATATAATATACACTAGCAAACCCGAGAACAAATTGCGCTATACATGTAAAACAAATTTTGACTCACGGTTTTAAATTTTATAATTTCATATTTAAGGAATTAGCGTCTTGATTTGTATATTTGGACCAATAAAAAATATTGATATTGGGTCCCCAAGGGTCAACACTTTGTATTAAAATTTTGAATTTCGTTTAAAATTTACGGCATTTTATCAGGGAATGTACATCTATTGTTATCGCATTACTATTAAATTTATATTTTATAAATTTTGACCAATAAAATAGATAATTATTGATATTGAACTCTTCGAGAACACTTCTCTTTACTGTCTAAGATCTTTGGACTGTAGAGTAATGGCGCACTCTGGCGGGCGTGGTTTGAACCTTGCCGGCAGCGGTCAGTCTATAACGTGCAGTTACTAAGTTCACTCGTGTTGATGTGTTCCTCTGCGGCTCGTAGTCCAAGGCGCGGGGACGGTGAAATAGGGTAAGTTGTATTTTCTTCTTCAACTTGACTATCTACTTGTAGCCAAATGCTACAATTAATTTAGTTTATAAATCATGTGCTGGTTTAATAAGTATGATCAGAAAGGGTACATTAAATACCCCAAATAATATGTTTGTAAAGTTACTATCATTTAATTGTACAGAAACTACTTCATAAAATGTTTTAGTAGGATTGCTCTAAGAAACCAATCAATATGGATTAGTGAAAATTGACTAAAGTATATTTCATATATCTTACATTTATGAAAATTGACACCGTCCGTCCATAGTGACAGTTTAAAAACATATGGTTTGGCGTATGAATGGACGTAATTTGATTAAATAACTCTTTGAATTGTTGCAAGGTAGGACAGTTGAATCGCTTTCCCAAGGTAGAACAGTATTTATTTATTTACCACCGCGTCTTACTATCCGTTTGGGTTGTACGCTTAACTAGTAATTATGCTAATAGATTAGGAATGGGAAAGGTTGAATATATAAGAAATTAGCCCGCACTTGCATGGAGGGAGAGTGGAAATTTATCTAGGAAAAATCACCTCCAGTTCACCCGACCGAGATTCGAACCTATATCTCCCCATCCTTGGTGGTCTGGCTCAACACGAAACTAGCGCGTTAGCCAACTACGCCACCGAAGCGGGTGGTAAGATAGTAGAATCCTTTTCATAATATAGGACAATTGAAACCTTTTCACAGAGTAATACAGTTCAATCCTTTTACAGAATAATACAGTTGAACCCATTTCACAGAGTAATACAGTTAAATACTTTCACAGAATAATACAGTTGAATCCAGTTCACAGAGTAATACAGTTCAATCCTTTCACAGAATAATACAGTTGAACCCATTTCACAGAATAATGCAGTTCAATCCTTTTTTACAAGGTAGGGCAGTTTAAACCTTTTCACAGAGTAATACAGTTCAATCCTTTCACAGTGTAATATAGTTGAGCCCATTTCACAGAGTCATACAGTTTAATACACTCCCATCAAATTCTGGACACAAAAATTCAAAGCCAACAGAAGAGCCTCTACTTCTGTATCCCAACTGCCAATACTGTCTGGCCTCACATTCCACAGTTATTAACTTCAATGACTCCACAACCATAAACTTCAACAGTACCACATTCATCAATTTCTATAGCTTCACAAACTTCAACATATTCTAGAATTACACAAACTTCAACATCAAAGACTCCACAGTCAACTCCTTCAACTGGAATTTTCCCAATAATTCCTCAAGCGCCACCATTGCCTGTAGCTGCAGAACGCAGGATAATATCACTCAAGAGCCACCATTGCCTGTAGCTGCAGAACGCAGGATAATATCACTCAAGCGCCACCATTGCCTGTAGCTGCAGAACGCAGGTTAATATCCCTCAAGTGCTCCTAATGCCTGTAGTTGCAGAACGCAGGTTAATATCCCTCAAGTGCCCCCAATGCCTGTAGTTGCAGAACGCAGGTTAATATCACTCAAGCGCCACCATTGCCTGTAGCTGCAGAACGCAGGTTAATATCCCTCAAGTGCCCCTAATGCCTGTAGTTGGAGAACGCAGGTTAATATCCCTCAAGTGCCCACAATGCCTGTAGCTTCAGAACGCAGGTTAATATCAACCAAGTGCCACCATTGCCTGTAGCTGCAGAACGCAGATTAATATCAACCAAGTGCCACCAGTGCCTGTAGCTGCAGAACGCAGATTAATATCAACCAAGTGCTACCAGTGCCTGTAGCTGCAGAACTAGGTTAATATCCCTCAAGTGCCACCAGTGCCTGTAGCTGCAGAACTCAGGTTAATATCCCTCAAGTGCCACCAGTGCCTGTAGCTGCAGAACGCAGGTTGATATCCCTCAAGTGTCCCTAGTGCCTGTTGCTGCAGAACGCAGGTTAATTGTTAAAATATGATTTGGGGCTAGGAGTGAAATACTGACGTCAAGTTCTTATAAAGCTCAATTAGAAGAAAAACATCTCATGAAAATTTAAGCATTTAAAAATAAGTTGGAAGCTATTATAAAAAAAAAGTCACACTTCAACAAAACAACAAAAAATCTAACAAAACTTTGGCACAGCTTAAGAGCAAACAAGACTAAGACTAAACAAAGTGCATAATATGTGGAGAATATTTTGATGAATATTGGGTCAAGTGCGACTTTTTCCTAAGATGGGCCCATAAGAACCGTGCAAATACAGATATAATCTTTTTTATAATGTGATGATTGTGAGAAATTAATTTAATACAGTAAGAGGAGTTTAGTGCACAAATTTGATCCAAAAATTGTAATAATATATTATGTCCGGTATTACCCGATAGTACTTTCTTAAAACTGAATCAAGCATTTTTTTAAAACATGACACTAGAAAGAAGCATATTTTCCATAATTATTTTAATACAGTGTAATCTTAATTTTGACATGTCACTTGTCTCATTTTCCCTCGATAAAATTATAGATCTAATTTAAAAACCTTAACTGCTCGATAGTAAACGACTCTCCTGAGTCTCCCCTAATACAGTTGAACCCATTCACAAAGTAATATGGTTGAATACCTTTCACAAAGCAGGACAGTTGATGCGCTCAAGGTAGCACAGTTTATTTAGTATTATTTTAGCACCCCATCTCACTACCCGTTTGGGTTATACGCCTATGTACTAATTTCACTATTGGGTTAGGGATGATGAAAGCTTAATATAGAGCAAATGCACCCAAATTTGCGTGGAGGGAGAGTGGGAAAACCAGTGTCACTGTTGAATAACCCTCAGTTTACCCGGCCTAGATTCAACCCTTCTCTTCCACGTCATAAGAAATTCCGTATTTTGCTGGCTTTACGCATTAAGGTCAGCTCACACTACAGCGTGACGCTGCACTGCGAGTGGTGCCATTTAAATACATGTAAATAATAAAACGTGCAGTGACGCGTCGAGGTGTGTGGTGCATGTGGTGGGAGCCAATCTTTAAAATTCACGTTGCCCGCTATTTCCAGAGCTCTCCCAATTTTATACAGCCCAGCCTTATATTTTGTTTTTTTAAAACCTACCTCAAAAAACCAAATCCCAACCACAGTAGATTTTTTTTCTAATTCACACTTTCCAAGTAACATACATTGATATATTTTATGATTAAATTATCTTCTATTCGTTTTGTACCAGAGTTTTTATTGAATTTTAAAATACCTGGCAATTAGATTAGTTAGACTAATATAATAATACAATTTAAATTAATAATATATGCAGTGCAGAAATTACTAGGTAGATTTGATTATAATTATATATGTATGTATATATGCTAGCATGAAGTACCCGGCTTTATCCGAAATAATAGCTTAAGGGGAAAAAAGTCAAAGGTTAAATAGGGAAAAAGTGTAAAACGTAAAACTAATCAAATATTTTAAAACATTTTTAAGTAAAAAGGTCTAAAGTTTAGAAAGAATTAAAAATCTAAAAGTTTAATAGGGGATATAAGGACAAAAAGCGTAAAAACTAAACTTAACACATATTTTAAGCATTTTTTTCCACTTTAAATTTACCCCATTTACTCTTTATGCCATTTTAACCATTTTGGCACTTTTTACTCTTTTTATTTCTCTATCCCCTTTAATTATATTTGAACATTTTGCCCTTTTTAGCCTTTTTACCCTTTTTACCCTTATACATCTTTTCGCCCCATCCTTTTGAAACTTTTTACTTACCCCCTTTTATATATATATTTTTTATTTTATTGGATTTGATTTTTATATTTTTTGCACTTTTTATACCTTTTCATATGAAGTAACGGAAAAGTAATTATTATTTCTATTAATTTTGGAAATCGTAAACCTCGTCTTCCCTTTCCATATAAACAGCATCTACTTATAAATTTTGAAGTTTAAGAATACTTAGGTTATTTGGAGTTGTCCATCTACCTGCCTGCCAAATTTAAATTTTCTACCACACCTAAAACTGTTTTATAGTTTTTAAGCACTCTACATCATGCCGTCCAGTTTCCCAACGTTACAATTAAAATTTTAACATTTTCAGCCCTTAATATTTTTCTGAAGTGGTATTTTTATCTGCCTGCCAAATTTTAGTTTTCTACTACATTGGTAAGTAGTTGTTGGATATTAGTTTTTGAAATTTTGAAACCCTGACCATTTTTCTCCAATTCTCTCTTAGAGATGTCTAATTTTAAGATTTATGGATTATATAGAGTTGTCTTTCCAGCTGTCCGCTGAAATTTTATTTTCTGCCTCAGTTGATTTTTTTTTTTCAAAATATAGGACACCCATATTACTGGAACCCTATTTTGAGGTTACTCAATATTAGATTTTTCTGGTTAAATGGGACAATCTAGCTACCTTTCCACCTAATAAAATTTCAAATTTCCTGGCCCATGGCTTGGGGAAATAAGGTAATGAGTGAGTCAGTGAGTCTCGCAACTTTATATCCCTCCCCATCCTCTAGGAGAAAAAATTTGAAAATACTTTCATAAATGTCCATCCTAATTTTAGAAAAGAATCGTTATTTTAAATGTCAATGTTCTATGTCCATTGTTTCAAAAGGTACATCGGATAATTTTGAAAACTTTCAACCCCCCGACCCCCTTAGAGGTAGGTCAGATTTCGCAAAACCTCATCTTATCACTTGCCTAGAGTCTAAAAGGAATCTACATGGCATATTTCAATTTTCCTAGACCAGGGGTTGGGGAAATACGGTGCTGAATGCGAATGAGTGAGTGATTGAATGGGGTTTTGTCTTTTATGGGCTGTATATAAATTATGTTGCCCCACGTGTATATTCAAACAATATTAAGAACTATAAACTTAAACTTAATTTTTTGAACCTTTAATTAGTATACTGCTATTAATAAGTTAAGTTTATCACATTAGTTATTAAAAACCCAGAGCAGATCCAGGGCCTGTTGTCGAGAGGGGCCATTGATTTTCAAGTGTAAATGTAATAATTTTAATCAACCAAGATTTTAATTAAAATAATTTTTACAGTACTATTATTGATAGTTTATAAAAACAATCTTAATAAATAATAATAATAATAATAATAATAATAATAATAATAATAATAATAAGGGGACTTGTAAGAAAAAACTGAATTTTTCTTACCAAATTTGTAATTTTTATACAATAAACCGTAACTCAATAAAAGTAATAAATATTTAAATTGGGCCTAAATATTTTAGTATTAATATAGTTGAATAAATATTTATTTTAATACAAATGAAGTTTACAGGGAGAAAAATGTTCAGTTCAAAAAAGTCTATTTTCGTTTTTCCACGCTTTTCGATAGGTTTTAATGAGTAGTTTAATGCTAAATATTTATAAAGACAAATAGCTTGATATGTCCTGAGAAATTAGGAAAACAAAAATTGGCATTCAGGTATAGAACATGCAATGTCAACCCAAAACTGAGGAAAAATATACAGAACCCAATATTGTTTTGCTGAGTTTGACACCCCACTTTTCAGAGAGTGCACCTGTTGTTTACTCAAGGTCAAGTCAGTATGTCTTGAGAAACATCGAGTTGAGTAGCGGTGCTTTTATTTCCCTTAAAATACATATGCGTCCTATTTGAATGCAGATGTGTGTGTATGTTGTGGTTTACCTTAAACCTAAGGCTATCTTGATTTAGAGTGTGTTATTCGGGTGAAACATTTTGCTTTTAATGTTATTTTACATTAGTTTTTGAACCTATATTTAATTTATAAACCTAGTGTCAATTTACTTTTGGAAGTGCTGTATCAATAATTTTTGGCACTCGGCAGTCATCTGACAAAAGTTGTGCACCGCGATTGGGATTTTCTAAAAAGAAGAAAATGTTCGTTAGATTGAATGAGGTTAAGAAGAAAATGAAACTACAATTCCATGAGCTAGGTTCGGATTGTCATAGCAAAAAAAAGTTTTGAGAATGTGCCTTTAAAAAACAGAATATAGATAGTACGTAAATATAATTTGATGAAATCTAACGATGAACAAAGTATATATATGTGGGTTTGATTTCAACTATCGAAGTACAGCGAAGGCGACCAAGAAATTATGAAAATGAAGCTAAATTTAGATGTGCAAATTTTGCTTACTGTGTTCGCACGATAATCGATAGTGAAACAAAAGAAATACCAGTATGTAAAAAAGCTTTCCTGTCAATTCATGGAATAGGAAGGGGTAAATTGCAGTATATATTTAAATAAAAATGATCGAAACTGGGGAAGCTCCTAAACATGAGGGAAAAGCATGGTTGTTATCACCACAAACTACCCGAGACATCATTGAGTGCAATCAAACCCCACATTTCATCTTTAAAGGACAGGAGCAGTCATTATAGCTTGTATGATTTCTTCAAGACTTATTTATCAGAGGAAGTAAGTATCAAAAAGTTGTACATAATTTTTAAGGAAGCTAATCCTGAAATGCAAGCAAGATAATAAAGTTACAGGTCAGTGTTTAAAAAGTACTTCAACATATCGTTTGGGTATCCACGGACTGATACTTGCAGCTCGTGTGAAGCTTATTCTGCAAAGACAAATTCCCTAATCACATTTGTCTAGTGAAAATGATCCAATCGAAAAATGTCGTCTACAAAAAGAGTTATCCTGTATGTCAACAGATATCAAATTACATATATTGAAGGCCGACACGTTTTATAAAAGGAAGCGAGAGGCTAAGCGTGAAAGTCGGAAAACCAACGCAAGGTAGGCCATTTGCATTGATTTTGGGAAAACCTATATTGCCCAAATATCCCTACAAATGATGTATACTATAAGAGGCAACTTTCCCTTTATGTGTTTAATATTCTCGTTTTATCAACGGATGAAAGCGTGTTTTATTTATATGATGAAACGAAGGGGGAAAAATGTAGTGATGATGTTTGTTCACTCATCCATAGCTTTGTGTAAAATATCTTGACTCTGGATGTTGAGGAACTTCAAATTTTCGGCGATTCCTGTGCTGAGAAAAATAATAATGTCACTATATTCCGTTTCATACACTATTTAGTGACCTAAAAACAGATGCTCAAGTTAGTGAAAGTAACAGTTCCCATTCGAGGTCACTCGTACCTCAAGTGTGACAAAAACTTTGGACTTGAGGATCAAAGGGCTCGGGCAAAACTTCCTAAGGACTGAACAGAGGTTTTTAGGACTGCAAGAGTAAAACCTACACCATTTTAAGTAGTTGAAGTTGATCGAGAATATTTCAGGAGTTGGGCAAAGCACTTGGACATTATTTAAAAATCCAAACTTTCGTTTAAATCAAGAGCTATCAAATTGCTGTAAGTCTCAAACAAACACTCCTCATTGGTGAGCTAGCGCACGACCTACAACGGCGCTTGGTTACAGAGTTCACTCAAAGACGAGACTAAGATAGCACAAAGGCAACAACTGGAAGATGGCGAATTCACCTTACCACAAGAGTTATATCTTTCAGGTAACTTGAAATTAAAAATGCATAAATAATTATTTAACAATATTTCTGTTTATATAAGCTAAAGCTTTTAGAATTTTTTTGTATAATTTTACTAACAAAACATCAACAACTGTATAGCCAAACTTATCACTGTTTTAAACTTTCATCATGTCACACATATGGTTTCTTATTCCTTTAGATCCCCTTCCTCTTTCCACCGAGAAGTTCAATGACCTTCAATGTTTGAAGCTATTTTGTAGCCAAAAAGCACAAGATTACTTTTCAACGTTACTCCACAAGTAACATGACACAGAAAAAGAAAAACATTAATATTTTGAATTTTAATCACGTGTTGTGATAATTTTCTTTTCTTTAATATCATTATTTTTGACAAGTTTATTTTTATTTGGAAAAAATGTTCCAATTTACATGTACATGGTTAGATGGAAATAAATATTGATTATCAATAATTATGAATAGGCATTTTATTTATTTTACTGGGAAAGATTATGTTCAGTCCTGGACTTAACATGTTTTTTCCCTGTCGAACATGTAGTTAACACAGATTATCAAAAAAATATATATATATTTATATATAATGCAAAGAGATTTGTTGTAAACACTATAGTGCTGAAGATTAGTAAAGAACAATTGTGAAAATGTGAATATCCTTACTTGTATTCAATCTTCTATCCTTTAGTTTGCTCTCCTGTGACATTATAAAAATGCTACTGAACATGTTCTTTCACTAAACCCCTCAAATAATATTATTTATCATACTAAACTTAGCAATATAAATACTGGAGCGTTTAAGTTATCAGCCAATTGTTTTCTGCACATTGACAGTTAAAAGAGTTATTAGTTAGTGAATTTAGGAGATAGGATGAGGGAGGTGTTAGTCAATCTGTACAACATTAAGGTATTGGTTTCAGGAGGGGATTGATCCATCGTCCTCCTCCTCCCCCCTCCCCCAAATCCACCACTGTTAGCAACAACCTAATTGGGTAGGCTAAGGACGAAAGTTAAAAAAACAACTACTGAGGTGGATTCGCTCAGGGGTGTGGTTTAAATACTCACTGTCGAAAACCAACCTGTACACCCAGCCGATATTTAAACTATTTCCTTTCCCACCTACAAGATAGCCAGACTGGCAATTATATTATAGCTCTTCTAGAAATACATATACATATAATGATCCTTATATTATTAAATAAAACCCCCATATTAATTTAGATCTCTTAAAATAAATGTACAGTACTTACATTTAATTTTACATAACGCTAGTTTTAAAAAAAAGTACTTGAAATGTTACTTTTTAATCACGGTTAATATCCATAGGTATTTCATATCATAATATATTAACATCAATTAAACTTGAAGGTCTTACATATCCACTTAGGCTTATTTCTCTAGTTAAACATACATTACTAATTATTTTAAATGTTTATTTAAGATAAGTGGGCTTATTTTTTAAAATCTACATCATAGTGTTATAGTAGCACTAGGGAGTTTTCCACCTAATTTTAACACCATAGCATAGGGAATTTTCGTGTAATATAATTACTAGCCCCTACATTGCGATGCCAAACAAAAGGAGAATATAGTACAGGAAACAAATGAATAGAGGAATAGCTGAAGGTCTTATTTTTATTGCAGGTCTGAGCTACATCATGCATAGCCCAGTTTGTAGAAAGATTAGCCAGTACTAATGTACCGTTACTCAGGGGACGCCCGAATGTACAAATCGTACATCTCTTCCGTGGAGGCTTCTTCCATGCTCTGTTGAGATGAGGTAATGGTGATAGTGAGTGTGAGGGTGTGGAACCAGTGGAAACACTTAAACATAGCTTAAGCCTAATTAGCCAAACCCTGGTGGCCGTTGGGGTAATTTCCCTTTAAGGAAAAATATCCAACGTACCATCAGGGAATCGAGCCCGGTGCCTGTAGATTAGTATCCAGGTGCACTGACCACTACACCACGGAGCCGGCTGGTTAAAGGGCTGAAGTGATACGTTGATTATTGGGACAGACAGTCTAGGCAACAGCTATGGTATATGAAGTATTTCTTGAAAACTAGTATGAATACTTAAAAATTCATCATCCCCATACTGTTCCCTCAATTTAGATAGATCTATAATAATCATAGACATACTGTAGCTTTCCACCCTATTTATTTTAATTTGATAGTAAGAGTCACCGATGGTCATTTCTGACACTGACATGCAGAAGAAGGTAATCTTTTTAAAAGGTAGGCTTCAATATAGGAGCTTTATTGTTAACATTTAATTTGGTTAAAAATCAAATTGAAATGGATTTTATAAACCAACAACGTGCCTGAGCTATAAGAGTTTAGGCCTAACTACTAATAGAATAGAGGGAGGTCAAGGTTTTTGAGAAAATTTACCTGCATTTAAGTGGAGGGATTGTGAGAAAACTTTTAGGGAAAGAAAAGCTTCATTACATACAGCTGGGATTCTAACCCTAAACTCCCAGTCACCGGAAAGTCAGACTAAACTAGATTAGTGACTATACCACGTGTCTACCGAGACGGGTCAATATTTAAAATGAAAAGATATCACCCAGGCAAAGATTTTTTTTAAAGTTCAATTAACTGTATTATAATTTAATTGAAACCCTTTGTTTACTCGCTATGGTATCTTAACTAGGTAACATTTATTATTCGTTTTATTTATTTAGGGTCTTGAACATACACTTTCTCAACCGACTGATTATATCAGCAAATGGGATTTTCTATGAGCTAGAGCAAAATAACCTACCAATTTTGCCGGGAAAGGTATTTTGACTTAACTTTCGGGGATCTTTTACATGCCACGATCGACATGGAACCTTTGGACTTATTTTCCTTGCGAAGGAAGTTGTGCTACGGATTTTTATTTCTCAAGAAAAATCCGTCGACCCCAGCTGGATTTGAACCCACAAAGATTGAATTCTTAGGCGAGCACTTTACCCCAAGATTACTGAGGTCAACAATTATGTGACAACATTCCGAACATTTATGGGTAGTAACTCTACCTTATTTTGTCAACTATTTAAAAAAATTGACGGTGGAAAAACGGTCTGTTGACGGCTGATGTTAAAACTCACAGAATAAGTTACGGTTTGAGTTTAGTACCATGCTGCACTATTTTTGCCTGTAACTGTATACATAGGGAAAGATATCTAGAACGAGTGGGAAAGGAACGTTATTTAATCTCCCGCGAATACCCAGATGCAGTAGAGACAATAAGGTTTGTCAGGATCAACTCCCTGAAGAGGTGTTATTTAATTCTGCTCCGGAGTGTACTAGGCTGGAGACGTGAAAAGTCGGAAAGTGGAAGTGAGGTAGAAGTGGAAGAAGACATTGTGTCGTGGCTATAAAGCCTTGCATCCATGGATTACTAAGAGGAAGACACTCCACTTCAAGGTTACGAAGTGTTGGTGTTTAAATCAGTCTAACGAAAGAGTATTCGCTATCTGTAGTTACTTTTCTATACTAGCACCTCGTCGTGCCATTCCACAGCAACTAGCAGAGAAGTCACATTATGTGTATGTTTTCTACTTTTATTTACTTATTGACGATGGGCTTATTGTGGTTCAACTTTGTGTGTAATGAAGATCTATTTTTAATAGTAAGAATTATGTGTGAATTTAAACTAAACTAAAACATCTAATCCAAGTATAAATCACTGACCTACCGCTTAAATATGTAGTTTCAACACAGATCTATCCCCTATCGACTTTCCCACTTTGAGGCCTTGACCTCTGATTTACTCCCTTTGACCTCTGACTTACTCCCTTTGACCACTAACTTACTCCCTTTGACCACTAACTTACTACCTTTGACCACTAACTTACTACCTTTGACCACTAACTTACTACCTTTGACCGTAGATCTACTCCCTTTGAGGGCTTGACCGCTGACTTACTCCCTTTGACCGTATATCTACTCCCTTTGAGGGCTTGACCGCTGACTTAATCCGCGTGAGGGATTGATCTAAATCTTATAACCTTTGAGGATTTTACCTTCCTTACTCATTTTGAGGGCTTGACATCTGTCCTAAGCCCTTTTGGAACGTGAACACTGACTTAATCCCATTGAAGGTTTGACCGTTGATATGATTCATTTAAGGACCTCCAGACTTTTTCAGAGAGAAAATGGAGATTACTAAGGAAGTTCATGAGTAATTTGTATTTCCTTATAATTCAGAGCTCCCAGGTATCAATAGCTACGACGCTGTGAAGGCCTATACCAGCAATTTTCAAATTGTGCCTCATGAGGCAATTTTAGAATATTATTTATTTGTTTTTCACAATATAAAAAGGTTCAATAATTAGGATTGGCAATTTTTTTTTTTCAAATCTGAATAAAGGACATTTGCCAAAGGTTCAGTCAGAACATGCGATGTTTTTCTTTTGTTCAATATTTGTATACGTGTAAAATTTAATTTTCGCTATCGAATGTTTATAATATTAGTGTAAACAAAAATTCATGAGAGCTCCAGCATTTTTTTTTTCTGGTGCAAGAGTTCCTTCAGTCTAACAAGTTTGGTAACCTCTTTGGGCTATACCAACAACAATTAAAAATGGATGCTTGTACTGTACCTCAAGTTTAACGTGCTATAAAGGAGTTGTGTGTGATGGTTCGGAGAGAGAGGCTGGGGGAGGGGGGAATATCCCATCTTGCTTCAGAAGGAGGAGATTTGAAATAAGTTTTTTTCCCCTAGGTAACGATTTTTTCAAGGATCCATGGCAACCATTATCCTGAAATTTGAATGGACAGCTTTCAAATATACTGAAAGAGCACTAGAGAAGGTGTTTTTTTATGGTATGCGTTTATCAAGTCTTGCTATCTTGACAGGGAAGTTATTACGTTTATGTGAAGACAACATTGACAACCTTAGCAACAGATTCAGACTACAGTCAAAACTAAAAACTATGATATTCAACAAACAACGAATATTAGTGATATTGTTGTAAACAATAATTACTAAACATAGACTTTAGTCTAATGATTCAGTTTGTTTGGTTTAATTTCAACTCCGACTTTGGTGCTGCTTGTTCCATGTTGAGCCTTCTCAATTTGTTTATGCATTAGACCGAAGTAATGCAGTTGGGCCTCTACTCATATATAGTGTTGTCCTTTCAGAAAAATCACTAATTAACCGCCTAAGTAATGTGGCTTAACGACATTACTTATTTCTTTTTAATTCGAAGATATTTTTCGAAGCAGATTGCACCTTAAGTTAGCATATAGCACTCTGCACTATATCATACCAAGACGCTGATGTATGAAATAGTAAAGAAGAAAATAAAATTAATAGTCCACACACCAAAGCCTCTTTGTTATCACACTTTCCCTCTTCTGCTGAATAATATAAACACTTTCTTTACTATTGGTGTCTGGACATTTTTAATTTGCATATCAAAATACACTTTTACTTGTTTCCTACGTTAAACACTTATATTTTTACCGAACATTTTAATCTACATCCCAGCAAGAGGAGTCCTACAGGCCATTTTTGTATATAGACCAAATATCATGAGCTGTAAATGATAGTTTTTTAAATTATTTACAAAAATCTACTTCAGTATCAAACATATAACTTTCTTACAAAATAAGACTATTTTTTAAAAGAGAATTGTTACTTTTGGTTTTAATTGTATGTCTTTATAACTCGCTGAATAAAACCTAAATACATTAACATGTTAGATCCTACCCGTTGTTGTTATGTCAGAGGTAGGCAACTCCTACACATAATATAGTTTTTATAAATATACTAATATGTACGATTTGTTTGATTAATGCACTATAAGGGATCTCCTCACTGTAAAACATTAAAAGAGTGAAACTATAGGCCTACGGTTCAAAAAGAAACTATATATGCTTTCATTATATGCACACGCCAAAATAACTAGCGTATTTTAAAAAGATCGCTTTGGTAAATTGTAGCGTTTATTGAAATAACCACTACAAGAAAAGATTAAAACATCAACGAAGCACTGGTGAAGTAATACTAAAGTGGACTTACCATGCCCCATCGCCCTATGTTGTTGTTATCACGTCTCCCGAGCCGGCCTCCCGAACTACACTCCACTATAAACTTTGTGCTAAGACTGACTGAATGAAGCACGGAGTTCAAGTCGGCGCAAGGTGTCATGGGAAAAATAGTGTGACGTATGATGCCCGAGACGTCAGTGAGCGATAGAAACTTTTAGTCTGGGTCATTCTCCATGCTCCACCACGCTTCTAGAACCGTCCTTTCGCGTCTAGATGTTCCGTCCCTCTTATGTCATGTGTTGTGTTTCTCCTTTGTTTTGGCGTTTCCCCTCTCCCCCCTCTCTGAGCTAAAATATTG
>CABFWO010001040.1:36185-67985 GCA_902155825.1 Timema genevievae | reverse complement strand
CTATACCAAGGAGTTGTCATCTGATGGTTTTGACCGGAATGGTCACAGCTATACCAAGGAGTTGTCATCTGATGGTTTTGACCGGAATGGTCACAGCTATACCAAGGAGTTGTCATCTGATGGTTTGTACATGAATGGTCACAGCTATACCAAGGAGTTGTCATCTGATGGTTTGTATCTGAATGAATGCAGCGTTTCTCTTTAACGTTGTACGTCTTTGCACATGAATATGTCACAGTTTTTTCACTTGAAATATATTAAATACATTAGTATATTATTATATATCCAAACAAATTATAAATGACTGATTTGATCAAATGTTTTGCTCTAGGTTAAGTTAGATGAAGTGTGTATTAACCAAGTCACAAGCTCAAACTGCATGTTAAATCTACAAATCAATCTTCTTGACACGAACACTGGCTACCGTGTATTACCCCAAATTTTAACTCTTATTTGATTATGCTTTAATCTTAGCATAGGAGGCGATAAATATGATTATAGAATTTTAAGCTGATCACCTTTACTGGCGTGCCTAATTTTTTGAGCAAGTATTAATGAAGCTTATGTAATTGATTACATTCTAGTGGGTTTTCTGTTATTACTGAAAGGGCAGTGCGGTATCCCGAACTTCTGGAAAAAAATATGCGAAATTGGTTGTTTCCGAAACTCGAGCGGGAGAAAATACAAAAATATTAGAGTTAAGGACCGTCGATCAACGTCACTTTTGTATTTAATTTTCATTAAAAACTCACAACATATAAATGTGGGAAGTATTTATCCCCGAAAAGAATTAAGACAGAAAAACATATTTTTAGCGCAAAATAATAATTAAAATAGCTTTTTAATATCAAATTATGCACGAAATATACATTCACCACACTTATTTGCATAAAGACAAGGCCAATACGTAAACATAATTATATTTGCAATTGAATTCGTTTGATTTTGTATCCTAAATTATAATAGTTGAGTAAACTAATATTTTTTGATTGCAGCAGCGCTTTTTGAGAGAGGTTTGGTAACTAAAACGTAAGAGATAACCGTGCATACTCGCTCAGTTGATAATGTTTTTGTTATTCTTATGTACAAGAATGTGGTTCTTTTTTAAATTATTCAGTTTAGTTTAAATATTTTGATGTTTAACTGTGTAAGTATTAATTGAAATTCACAATATGAGTTTTGTAAGAACTTTTTTAATCAATCTTAAAATCAATTTTAAGAAGTTATTTATATTTATACCAAACATATTTACGCCCTAATTAAAATTACAAAATTATAATAGTTTGATTAGGGAAAGGTTTTTTAATTCAGATTACATCAAACACCTTTATTCCAACACTTGTTAGACAAAATATTTTTCAGTTTTTATTTGGAAAACTTACAATTTAAAAACAAATTTTTATAAAAATGCTAGTATGGAAATTATTTTAATTTTTTTACTAAATAATAAAATTTAAATCTATAGTTTATACATATAACGTTCCAACACATTAGCTCAGTCAGTAGTGTCTATTAAGTTTAGGGTACCGGGTTTGATTCCTGGCATGACCGAAAAAATGTATCATGTTGAAATGTGGGTTTACGCTTTCCCAGTGATGACTTAACGACCAGTATGTTGTGTCTCTTCTAGTCTTAAGCTAGATTATAGGGCATATGAAGCCATGACAGGCCTAGAAAGCCTGTAGTGGAAAATATTTGGCTTGAATAAAAGAAAAGGCCACAGGTTGGCTGTAAAAAAAGTTTATGTTGCAACCTAAACAAAGTTTTTATCATCTTTTCTGAATATTCAAAGTTATTTTTGGCACTTACCACTACATTTAACTTAATTGACACTACCAATTTTTTCATTGGAATGAATGGAAAGACTAAGTTGGGATTAGAATTATAAATCTGAAAAATAAATATAAGCCTAAAGTAAAATAATACTTTTAGATTTTTTCCTTTTTCCCGTTTCGTTCCCACGGGAAAACATTATTTCCCGCCCGAAAATCTCCCGAAATCAAAATAACATTCCCACACAGGACTATGTATAACATATAATATACATACATTTTATATATACTATACATAATTATATATAATATATCAGCATATAAATATTACTATATATGAATATATTTAATATAAGTTATATTTATATATATGTATACAATTATATAAATATATTTAACAAAAACCCTTGTATTATACGGTTTTACATCACTTTGCTCATATTCTCGACACACATACGCCTATAAACTGTTTTAAGTAGAAAATATATATGAGTATTTTTTAAATTCTTTCTCCATTGAAATGAGGTATAGGAATGAGATAGATTTTTAACAGTTTGACTTTGGCACTTGAAAACAGAATCTGCGCTTAGACAATTATATTCATTGCTGTTATTGTAATTAAATGGATCATTATAACTGGTTCACATGCCATAACCAGAACCAAACCAATGTACCAATCTAAATATTATGTTAAAACAATCAGCCAACTATTTTTTTTCTTCTTAGCATTTTCCTTTCTGTTGGAGTCATTATCACATAGATCCTACTTAAGTATTTTCGGTTGATGTCGCAAATTAAAGTCATATTTTGTGGAGTCTTGGAAATGGGCATTCCAATACACAACAAATACACTCTACTGAATTTTAAAAAGTTGTTGTAAAATGTTGTTAACGAGAAATTGCCACCCTGACGTTCAGCTCTGAAGCAATATTTAATTCTACATACTTCATTTCAAATTATGGTTCACACCCATATTAAGTTGAACGATTCTAACAGTGCTCTTTTTCGTTAAAAACCATATAATTTGATTTTTATTAATAGAAATGTGAAAACCTAATATTAGCTCATTTCATATATTAAGGTGGGTTGGAAGGGGACTTGAGAAATAAACCCGGTGTTTTTGCAGTTTTATGCCAAAACCTTTTATTTTGCCACAATAAATAAAATGTTGCTTGAGTATGGAGATAGAACTTTATGTTTTTCACATGGTGAAATCGATATTTCTTGAATATCTGTCAAGGATGTTCTGGAATCTAATGCCAACCTTTTCTATTAATTTAAAAAGTTTTTTATATAATGCTGCCATGCTCATGACAGATATTTAGGAACTGTTAATATCAC
This sequence comes from Timema genevievae, assembly GCA_902155825.1. Taxonomy (NCBI): domain Eukaryota; kingdom Metazoa; phylum Arthropoda; class Insecta; order Phasmatodea; family Timematidae; genus Timema; species Timema genevievae. The sequence goes on along the minus strand of CABFWO010001040.1, from coordinate 64,872 downwards.
CATGTGAATAAAATTAAATTATATATTTGTACTGAAGCAATATTTTATTTATTTTGTCAAAAAAAGTTTTGCCATGAAAACTGAAAAAAACACTGGTCTTTGATCGTGTTCCCTTCAATCTCACCTATCGCTTTACCTTGAGGTAAAAAGTTTCATAGTAATTTTCCTTTTCTTTCTTATTGGCATGACAACGGGTGGTATATTGAGGGCGAAAGGAGGTAGGGCCTTGGACAGTATAGAATGGTAGTGTAAAAAAAAAAAAGACACAGGTGATGGTATTTTAAGCCGTGTGGCCTGACAGTGATTAATACTTTCTCGCTGATCGAGGCAGCCTACCTATGACGTAACGAGAAGTCAATTCGTTTTCCATGTAAGTGTATTTACGTTTTATTTTGTGAGCTAATTATATAAAACTGAACAAATAGACTACTAGACATTATTAAATAAATCTGAAAATAGTGTTACATTTTCACAAAATTATTTTTTTAAATCTTGAAGTAATATTTTTGGGAACGTGTTTTTTTTTAAATCGTAGGCCTGATTTGTTCATAAAAATTTCCTGCCAGGATATAGATTAAAAATATCCATGGAAGAATATTAAGGTGCCTATATTTAGAATAAGATATATAAAACATAATTTTGAAAAGCAAGACAATGCAATCCAGACGCAAACAGAAGAGTCAGTGTTTATAATCGTCATCAGAAGAGGGAAAGTTTTATCAGTAGATAAACAAGAGGTCTCGCAGGGTGAACTGCTCATTTTCTTCCCTCTCTTTCTATTCTATGCATCGGTGTCTAAGGCAGCTTTCACACTGGATGGTGCATGAAACATGCAACATTTTTGATAGAATATACATCATGAGAAATGCAGCACGAGCTTTCAGATAGGATGGCACATGACACAAGGGAGAATTCAGTCATAATGGAGTCGTCTGATGAAGAGGATTTGCTGCTACTGGCAGTTATTAGAAGACGAAACACTTATTTTGTTCCTTACATTATTAATTAATAGATTATAATTTACCTGTGCAGTTTTCTTTTAGTTTCTCTTGCACCTTTCATGAAATTTCCTTCCTCAGCTTGTCTACTACATGTGCCTTGGAATAATCCTTCCATGTGTGGTCATAAATTTCCTGATATCTTTCATTGATACTTACAAAAACAATGTTAAAGTGTTGGTCATCCCGCATTGTGTGATGAATGGTAAGAAATATCACTACAGATTTACCGACTCAACAACAACTAAACGCTTGCTGCGCGTGAAACTTAGAACAATGAACCAATCTACTCAATCACGGTGTGGCACGTGGAACATGGAACAGTCTACTCGATCATGGTGTGGCACGTGGAACATGGAACAATGAACCAGTCTACTCAATCACGGTGTGGCACGTGGAACATGGAACAATGAACCAGTCTACTCAATCACGGTATGGCACGTGAAACATGGAACAATGAACCAGTCGACAAAATCACGGTGTGGCACGTGGAACATGGAACAATGAACCAGTCGACAAAATCACGGTGTGGCTCGTGGAACATGGAACAATGAACCAGTCTACTCAATCACGGTATGGCACGTGGAACATGGAACAATGTACCAGTCGACAAAATCACGGTGTGGCACGTGGAACATGGAACAATGAACCAGTCTACTCAATCACGGTGTGGCACGTGGAACATGGAACAATGAACCAGTATACTCAATCACGGTGTGGCACGTGAAACATGGAACAATGAACCAGTCGACAAAATCACGGTGTGGCACGTGGAACATGGAACAATGAACCAGTCGACAAAATCACGGTGTGGCTCGTGGAACATGGAACAATGAACCAGTCTACTCAATCACGGTATGTGGCACGTGGAACATGGAACAATGAACCAGTCTACTCAATCACGGTGTGGCACGTGGAACATGGAACAATGAACCAGTCTACTCAATTACAGTGTGGTGCGTGGAACATGTTGCATACAGCAATGTGTCATGTTTTATGTTTCATGTTTTATGTATCTGTTTCATCCGGAGTGAAAGGGGGTTTAGTTTTATAGTGGTTAGAATGCTTAGGTGCGTCAAGTTAATATGCATCCTCTTCGAAAAATAGCTTCAAATTCCACAAGTAGGCAACGTCGTTAATTTCTTCATAAAATGGAAAGTAAATGACGGGTCTGGGCACGTAAAATACTCAGGGAAGGTTTCACAGAGGAAATCATGTAATAGCTGGTACCTGGGGCTGTCTTCTAGTGGAGGTGTGAAGAGATTCATCTTGCAATCCTTTATCCACAGTAGCGCCAGGCCCAACAAGGGACTCTCGAGAAAGGGAAGGGGGGGAGGGGAGACGACAATCCCTACAAAGCGCTTTCCTGGTAGCTACCAAGGAACCCACGGGGCCCCACGTGATCTGACTCGGTAATGACGTGGCGGGCACTCTCCTTGATTCCCCCCCCCCCCTTTTTCACTCCGGTACTTTCATCGTTTGATGATAGCTTCCCTGGACTTCACCATGCTTTTACAGAATCTCATTTTCTGTAATCACCTTCATTTTTTGAGCTTGGCACCATAATAGATGCTTTCTTTGTCAAATAATATCTTGATTAAATTATTCATTTTACGATAATTAATTTTCACTACCTCATATCGGTGGTAACGTAGACTATGTATATGGCTCATCAAGTCTGGTATTCAGGTGATGGGGAGGTTGGGATTCAAATTCTGTCAGGATATACTGAGTGTGGTCTTTAAAAAAAATAGTTTCTTACTTTATGTTCACACGAATACTGATACATATCTTATAAATAATACCTTCACTTTCCCAAACATATTTATATGGTAAAATGCAGAGAAGCCAGACGGGAAGTAAGATGTGGTAGACAAAAAAACCAACCAATATTTCAATAAACATGGAATTATTACATTTTTAAGCTACGAGATTACTAAAGCCGAGCTTCAACTTTTTATTAGCCACATCAGTGATCGCATGGTCTAATGCGTCACTCTCACAATGAACTGGATATACAATGATGAGGAGATCGGGGATCTAATCGTGGTCGGGTGTACTAAGGGTGTTTTTACCTAAACAGTTTTTCACTATCCCTTCTCACTACATTCCCCCTAAAATCAACCTTCCTCATCCCCAGCACACTAACGTAATTTGTACATATGCATATATCTTGAAAAGGAAATAGCATAAAACCTTCTATTCCAAGTAAATTTAGAATTATAGTAATCAGAAGTTTTCATACCTTTCTTTATCACTTTGTTTTTATCGTATGGCATATACAACCGGGAAGGACATGACATCCATTTTTGATGTCTGTGTGTAGACTATTAGCCGCTCTGGTGGCACAAAGCTTAGCCCAAGGTACACATATGGAGGTTGACTATACGTCGTACCAGCAATGAGATTATGTGATGATAGTTATTATTAAGGTGGGGAGTTGGTATGTGTTTTAACCTAACATAAGCCTAACTAACCAAACCCTGGGGACCTTTGGGATAATTTCCCTTAATGGAAAAATACCCAAGGTACCGGCCGGGAATAGAGCCTGGGACACCTTAGCTCAAAGTCAGGTAAGCTGACCACTACACCACGAGGCCTATTTCTTAACACATTGCTCGTTTGATTATGTGATAGAGGTTGTATAAGGGGCAGGGGCGCACACACAAGGAGGGGGGGTGGGGGGTCCAGCGGGTCCCGACACTCCCTTGGCGAACATGAAGTATCCTATGAATAAAATATTAAATAAAAATCAATGATCTCCCAATGTTAAATCACATTAAAGCAGTGGTTGAAAATAAACCAATATCTCAATACAGTTCGTGTATATATAGCCCCATTAAGTAATATCTTCAAAGTATGAATCTTATACGAATAATGGATTGGATTGATTATTGACCTGTAACTTCTTTACTTTGGACCCCCACCCCCCTTTTAAGAAGAATTTATGTTATTTATGTGTGCACCCCTGATAAGTGGGATGAACTATTAATTTATAAAACAAAAATGGACGGTATAATATTATGGTTTTACCTACTTCACTTTATAATACTCTTTCCAGATTAAAATCTTCCTTTAATCTCTATTTACCAGATATTTAGTAACATGATAAACAGGAAGGGCCTTTTAGATAATGTATAAAAATAAATCACCTAGTCTCACTACCTGTAGAGGGATACTGGAAAACTATTAAGTAAGAATAACCCTTACTACATCTGACCGGGATTCAAACCATAACCTCCCGGCCCCAGCAATCTGGTCCAACAGGACTGACGCTTTGGCCCTTGTAACCACTGATTCAGGTTTTTATAAGCATAGATTTTTATTCAGAAGTGATAATATTTTAAAATAAATGGTAGAATATAGCTTTGAAATAATAGTTTTTAAGCAAAACCACCCATTTTGGTTTCAACCATCTAACCAATATTTCCAAAATGAGTTGACATTAAACTACCCTCGAATTATTTGTGTATCTAAAATTAGAAGTATGTTCTTATTTATCATGTAGAGCAACTCCCAGAAACCCAATTTTAACTAAATCTTAAAGTCCGTACGAAAAATGTCAAATATTTTAAAATAAGTTATTTAAAAAGTTGACTAACCTTAACATAATTGATATTAGAAAAATCAACAAATATTATTATTTATAATGTAAAATAATCCTGAGATAGCAATTTCGAACATAAATATTAAAGCTATTTTTGAAAAATTTCAAATTTTCGAAAGTAAGTATCATTTAAACTAACCTTAATTTGCGGACTAGTCAAAATAAAATAAATCCTGAGGTGTGAGCATTGTAACATCTACATATCAAATTTGAACAAAATCAATCAAACTATTTCGCCCCCAGCCCCAAGGACCTCCATAATTGCAAAACCCACTTCTCTTAGTTTCGGGGCACCTAAAAGTTATGCCTAAAGGTTTATCATAATCTTGAGATAAAAAATGTTCATGATCACAATACTTTCTTTTTGATAAAGTAAAAAAAAGCACAGCTTTATTGCAACTGTGTAGTTTTTTTTTAGCATATAGCAACTTGGACATGGGGAGATACATATTATCTAATTCAATTGTCTGGGGGTGTAGACTTTTAGCTGCTCTGTGGGAACAGAACTTTGTCCTGAGAACTCCTTGGAGTTTGTTTACACGTCATACCCGCAATAAGAGGATGTGATGATAATGATTATGAAGGTGTGAAGCCAGGAGGGTTCTTAAATTTAAGCTTAAAGTGGCAATATTTCATTGGCCATTGTGGAGGAGGAGAGATTTTGGGGAGAAGAATTCACCAAATCCTGGTATCCATTAGGATGATTCCTCCTTCAAGAAAAATACCCATGGTACCAGCCGGGAGTCAAGTCCGGTACCTCTAGGTTCGTAGCCAAGTGCACTGAGAGCTATAACACGGGGATGGATAGAAATATAGTGGTTGCTGTTTAGCACATGCCTTAACGTATGAATATATAAAAAATAATGTTGGTAACTCTATCCATCAGATACCATCCTTCCTTCCATGGTTCTTAATGTATATTAATTCTTCAAAGAGAACGTTTCGTTTTGTCACTGCCCGTATTTTAGTAAAGCTTATTATTTTATTTATCTTAGCAGACAACTTCTTCAATACCCATCGTATTAACCAAAACAACCTTAATATTGGTTGCAACTACTCCAGAACTGCTTCGGCTCGGTGGTAGAATGATCTAAGACGTCCCTCTTACAACATATTGGATTGTGGATAACGGAATACCAGAGTTCGAATCCAGGTCAGGTGTACTATGAGTGATTTATCCTCAACGGTTTTCCACTCCTCCTCCACCTAAGTGTGTGGCAAAAAAAAAAGCCTTCCAGAAGGTCCTTTGCCAGAAAATCTGGCTGTATTAATAACGTATCTTAAGCTTGTGCATGTCCGCCGGGTAGCCTCACGTGGGGCAGACATAGTCGAGTACTGGTCTGATAAACTGTTTGTACAACTTCAGACCCTTTCCTCGTGGAAAGTGAAAGAACGTAACGCAAATGAAGATATAGCCAAGAAGATAGTAATCATGGTCAATTAGTGGTTATTTAAGGTGGGATTAAAGAGGACGTGAGAAAAGGTCAATGTTTTCGCAGTTCTTATATCAAAATATTTATTTGGCCAAAAATAAATCAAATATTGCTCCAATATGATAATAAAACCTACCGTAATTTTCTTCACATGACGACATCAAACAGTTCTCTAGTTCTATAATATCTGTAAAGAGTGTTGGAAAGTTTAATGACAACTTTCTCTCTTCATTTAAAAGTTTTTCATCTAATGCCGTTACGCTCATGGCAGATATTCAACAACTGTTGGTGTCATCATGTGAAACTATTAGACTCTATGCTTATTTGGAGGCATATTTTATTTATTTTGGCCAAAAAACTTTTGATTCAAAAAATGCAGTGCCTTTTCTCGCGTCCCCTTCAACCCCACATTGATTACATTCACATGAACCAGAATCAGTGGGCACTTGGACTAAGGCATGAGACTCGTCTAGTCTGGTTTGCTGGGGACGGAGAGGTCGGGGCTCAAAGCTCAGCTGTATGAACTGAGTTTGTTTATCCTAAATAGCTACCCACTTTTCCTGCACGCCAATATTAGGAGCTTATGTTTAATTCCACCTTAGACATCGATACACCATTGATGTAGTAACGGCTGGTCCGAACGGGTAGTAAGATGTGGAGCATATAAAATAGTTAATCACAGGGAATCATTGTTTGATCCGAAAAAGTAGTAGTCTATTAGGTTTGTCCTACCATCTACCCATTATTAAGAATTGTGACACTTAGTTGTTGAGTTTAAGGATAGGTATACCATTTTTTAATTATTTTTATGGAAAAACTTTCAAGAATTCTGAAAGATTAACAGTTCATTGGTTTTTAAAAAATCCATGAAATAGCAATGTACTAGTATTTGTATTGTTACATAATATTTTGTTGGCATATTTATTAATATTTTAAAGCAATGAAGTAATCTATATATTTGTACTGAATCGATATTTTATTTATTTTGTCCAACAAATGTTTTGATAGAAAACTGCAAAAACATTGATCATTTCTCGCGTCACCTTCAACCACAAATTAATTGCATCACCATGGCCAAGGAAACTTTCAACAAGAAGAGGTTACTGCTGAGCAGCAAATTGAGTTTGAGAATGAGGAAGAAACTGATGAAATGCTATATTTGGAGAATAGCACTGTATGGTGCAGTAACTTAGAATCTTAGGAAGATGTAAAAAAAACTTGGAGAGCTTTGAAATGTGGTGCTGGAGAAGACTTGAGAAGATCAAGTGGACGGACAGGGTGACAAATGAAGAAGTCCTAATAAGAGTGGGTGAGAAAAAACCCATTTTGGATGTGATTCTTCGGTGCAAAAGAAACTGTATGGAACAAATCCTAATGAGGAACTGTCTTCTCCACGACGTCATAGAAAGGAAGGTTGAGAGAAAGAGGAGCGTAGGAAGAAAGAGGCTTCAAATGTTAGGTAACTTGAAGGAAAGAATATAATTCTGGGAGCTGAAGGAGGAGGCAAAGGACAGGGTGCATTGGCGGTATAATTTTACTGATAAAAGGAATGGACCTGTCGTAAGACAGAGCACTTAATAATAATAAAGTAAAACTCCAATAAATATTCTAGAGTTGTTTATAAAAGTATTAAAATATGTCTGGTGGTTCATAACAATGTTTGTTTTTAGAACATAATACTATCTTGAAGAAACATAGCAGTTTATCAACTATGAATAAATTAATGTTTGAATTAATTTAAAAGCTGTAAAATCAGCTTTAATATTGTGTTTTTATTACTATTTTATTAATTTTTTGGCGATATTTACCTTTGTATATAAACTTCAAATTAAATCTCACAAATGAAAATAATATCCATGAAACCAATAACCAATATTACCGAAGTATCGTGTCGTTGTTTCTAAGAATCTCTAGCAACTAGACTGTTTATACCTCCTACATTTAACTCTATATAGGAGGGTATGAACCTAAACATAACTATAGTAATATTACATTTTTATTTTGCTCCACGTCTACTACCCGTCCTGGTTACATTAATTTAACTACACTAGATGGTTATAGATGATGAAGGTATAATTTAAAGAAAATATTCTCGCATTTACTCATATGGGAGTGAGGAGAGCTATTTTAAAACAAGCACCCTTTGTACACCCAGCCGAGATTGGAACCCCAGCCTCTCCACCACCGAAAAAAAACAGCTTAGACAATTAATTAGTCCGCTCCCACTGATGATGGTTAGTGTTTTTTATTCGAGTAATTTATTTAAGGATTTGCATACATGTGACGTAGTGGTAGGTCAAGATATGATTTCCATTTTAATGTATTTACATTCTATTTGGTGAGCTTTAAATATATAGAATTATAAAAAAACATAAATTCTCAAATAAATATAAAAAATCTTACGTTGTCACAACTTTATAATATGATTAATCTTGAAGTACTTATTTGTAAACGTGTATGTATCGTCTGTAAATCAGACTATTTGTTTTATTCAGGAAAATGATTTTTAGAAGTTTTTTCCTGTCAGAATTTATATTTAAAAAATTCCTTGGAAGCAAATTTATATAGAATAGTAAACAAAACAAAAGATTTAAATGCAGGTCAATTTTGATCAGACGCAAATAGTTGAGTGAGTGTGTATACTCGTTAGTGTAAGAGGGTAAGTGTTATAGTCAGATAAAATAGAGGTCCCATAGGATATTTGTAAATGTTCTTCCTTATCTTTATATTTCGTGAATTGGCGTCTAAGTGTAATAGTACTTAGAGTACTTAGTTGTTTCAAGATAAGATACAATCCTCTCCACACAAAATAGTTTCGAGTCACCTGATCCCTGTCGTTAACACACATCAATCAACTTTAGCTAAACTAGTACTTAAAACAAGTGATACAATCTCTTTCTCAACTTTTGCAAAATCCAAACCGCTCATCCTGCTAAAAAATTAAGTTGTTCCATCAATTAATTAAGATAAGGGAGGTTTCAGTAGACACCGGTGTTACTGCTAACGTAACGAGGTGGGGAAAAAACTTATCTTTTACTAAAACAATGCCTCAAGGAAGTGAAACTAGAAGTCTAAAAGGTTTTATGGGGCAAACACTATAACGTTTTAGAAGCAAAGTATTCATCAAAACTTTATTTTACTTGAGATATTATTTTAATAATTGGAACATTCGGATAGTTGTGTACCCGTTAAACTTGATATTAAACACTATTTTGACTTGAAATGAATAACGGCATAAAAAAGGTTTTACTATTAGGAATATACTTACTTCAATACATTTATGGCTTAATACAAGAGGTGAGGGAGAGAAAACTTGATTTAGATAAAGTTAACTCGTAAAGTTGAACACTTAATGCCTTATACCAAGTAGCCATTGATAGGGGTCTTATAATTGTCTTAAATATATTTATCATGTAATTATTTTTAAAAACATAGAATGATCTTGATTTTCTTAAAAATGGACATGTTTTGTAGCATATTTAAAAAAATAAAAACACTTTTTTAATTCAACAATAATGTTCATTTATTTAGCACCGTGTCTTATTAACCGATCGGGTTATACGCTTATGTACTAATTACGCTAATGGATTGGGAAGGTTGAATTTAGAGGAGGTGAACCCCCATTTGCGTGGAGGGAGGGTATTAAACCATTTAGGAAAAACCACCACCAGTTCACCCGATCGAGATTCGAACCTCAATCTCCCTGTCCTTGGCAGTCTGCCTCCACACGAGACAAGTGCGTTAGTCAACTACGCCACCGAGGTGGGTTCAACTATAATAGCATTTTACTATGTTATTAGTGTTATTTTATAGAATAGATTTTTTCTATTAAAATAGTTAAAAATTACATAAACTGACATATGAATACATGAAATATATCTAATAGTTTCTTTAGCCTCCAGATATGTTACTTCTTAAGAAAATTGTTGGTATATATATTTTTTAGTAAAACCAATTTTTTTTGCCGTCCTTAGTTTTAAAGACAATAAATGGTACAATGCATCTCCCGGACTTTATCTCGCCTTTATCTTAAAATAAACATTTATTAAAAACTTATAAGATCATAAATGAAATAATATACACTGTTACTTACTTACTCTATATTATTAGTAACTATGAACATTGTTACAGAAGAATTGAGAAAAGATAAATATCATTGTCCATAAGAATTTCTTTGAGCATAAGAATCAAATTCATTTTCAAAGAATTGAATTAAATATTATTATATTTGCTTATAGATCAGTAATTATTGGTTTTATAAAAATATATTTCAAATAAAAGATGTTATTTTTAATGGTATTACAACCTTAAGTTATTTTGTATCTCAAATAATTGCGGAGAAATGATGAAATAATGTAAATTACCCTCAACGTCATTTTCATGAGAAAATGAGAGTTTTCATATTGTTTATTGTGATAAACAGTGTCTAGATATCAAATTTAATCAAAATCGTCTGGGCGAATTTCGAGAAAAAAAAATTCTCCTTTTTCCCATCAGTAAACTATGCTTAAACTTAGGGTTAGATATCTAATTCCAAAAATTCATTGATGGAACCTTATGAAAATTCCAGCTAACAATTTTTAGCCCAATTGAAAAATAGTTTCAGCTCTAGCTTGAGTTAAAGACAGACAGACAGCATTACAAAAACCACTATTTTAGTTTCAAAAACGTCATCTTTAAATTACTCCCAGCTATATATTGTTCCCGTTAAAAAAATAAATACTAATTTTTTTTCATAATCTCCTTATATTTTCGTTTTATTCATGATAAAATAAGAACCAACCTTTTAATTTTTAATTAAATAATTCGTCAGTTTTGAAAACGATACGCTTCAGAAGACAAGCGAATAAAAACTTATTTTAATTTATTTTATTTAAGTCCTTAATTTAAATTTTGTTTGGAAAAAATATGTTAAACAAAACTTTGTTTTAACTAAAAAAAAATTATATTAGTAATAAATGAAGAAATTTACTCTAAATATATTTGTTTTAATGACGAGCGTTGAGGTGCTGTGATTCAAATGTTGACAATGATCCAAAGTTACCTAGAGGAAATGGATGAATAAGATAATTTGTTAAAAAAAAACTTCTTTTAAGACAGTAATTTAAGTGTACTGAACAAAGTTAAGTCAGTTTCAAAATCAACCAATCAAGTAATCACTCAATTAAATCCATGCAGAGCTATTACAGGATTTCAACGTACCTGGATAACACAGATAATAAGGGAAAAACGAAACTATTTTGTGTATAGAAATAACTGAAAGAACGCTTCGGTGGCCGCATGGTCTAGAGAACTACTCTCACAGTATATTAGACTGCTGATTGACAGGAAGATTGAGGTTCAAATCTCGGTTGGGTGTACTGAGGGTGGATTTTCCAAAATGGTTTTTAATTCTTTCTCCACGCAAACGCAAGTACAATTCTTCTAAATATAACCTTACTAATCCCTAAAACCATTAGAGTAATTAGTACATAAACTTATAACCCAAACGGGTGGTAGGACGTGGTGTTAGTAAAAAAATCTGGAATAGCGCAGGAATTGTTTGTGTTTGTGAAAGAAAGCAAGGGGAAAAACAGGGAATTTTACCAAAAGTTAAGGACTACGAGAATATTTTGATTTTTAAACATTAACTGCAAGCTTTTATTTGTAGGATATCGTATAGGAGAAAAATAGAACTGAAATTTCAGCACGCTGATTCGAACACACGTAGTGTATTATGTTTTCTTGTCCCCTTTTTTTCAATCCCTTAATACATATGGCTGGGTAATAGATGGATAAATCTACCCTTTGAGGTTAGATCAGATTGTTCTTAAACACCAATGGTATAACTTTACAGTAACTGTAGTCAATTTTATGAAAAATAAAATTTTATTCCCTTAGACTATTCACTAAAGTGTCTGAAACATTTACAATTTATTCTGGAAAGCCTATAAAACACAGATAATTTTATAATAAAAAAATTTGGAAACCTTGTATTACCTATAACCCGCACGTGTAGTTACATGGTTGGATTAATATTATACAAGGTCACCGTTGGTGTAAAGGTAGTTGCTCAGTTCCTGAACGGGTGAACCAGCTGTTATTTTCTCCATGTGACTTTCTCACTGTGCTTTTATCATCTTCTCCATTCACTAATCAGGTTAAATTTAATTTGAAACTCCCCTCTTCTTTCGTATCTCTTAGTTCAATATAGTCCAAAAGGCTGAGGTAAATTAAAGGGAAACTCATGGTGGGAGAGGTGAAATAGCTAGTGATTAATTGTATTTAAAAAAATACGTATAAATATATATAATGGTTTTAATTTGTTTTGTGAGTGAGTGTGTGCGTGTGAGGGCGTGTGTGTGTGCGTGTGTGTGTACACATGTTTCTTAATACATTTTTTCTTGGTAGTAAAACTTGAAAGCTTGTACTCACCAAAACTACTATTTTCGTCTATCTATCTATCTATCTATCTTCTATACAGATAAAATGAAGAGTTTATACATTCGTGTGTGTCTAATGAGTGTTGCAAGATATTTTTCACAGGCAAAGTTCTGAAATTTAAATATTAGTAGCCACTATACACAAACATGTACATCTTGAAGCCAGAATTTAAAAAATTGGATTTGATTATTTTTATATTGATTAAAAATTGGGTTGGAAGAGATAAAATAAAGAGATTTTTTCTCTCTGTTTGAAGGAAATAAAATTGTAGCTAGGATACTAACGGGCTACACCGGGTACTTCTGCTCCAGGGTGTTTCGTACGCTCTCATCCTCTGAGTTTCCCTTATAACTTTTAAAATAATAGACATATTGGTTTATGAGAAGCCCTCAGGGGCTGAGAGCGAAGGAAACATCCTATAGTGTTATCTATAAATATTGAAAAAAATTCTTACTAAGAATTGTTTATATAACTATATTAAATTAATGGGATTACCAATTATATCTTCGGCCCACGGTGCAGACTGATAATCAGATTTGACCATTGGGATAAAAAAAATGTTGGACCACCCCCTGCCTTAGATCAGCACAGTTGGTCAGTTAATAGTACGTCTTTCAAAAAATGCTAACTGAAAACTATCAATTAAATCCACATATTAGAATACTGGAACAAAGGAACATAATATTTAATTGAAACTTTGGATTTAACTGCCTTATTAAATTAAGATACACTTATATGTATAGTATATGTTAAGAGCCCATCTTATGGCCGGATAGTCACGTTACTATGCATAAGATAGTTAGATTACGCTTCAACTATATATCGTATCGTGTGGTTTATATGCAGTTTTAACTTGACAAAAGTAGTACAAATCCGGTGATTTTTCTCTAATTTTTATAGTTTCAAATTTTCATCATTTTTTAAATATAAGTTTGACACCTTAACTCAGTCGGTATACTGAACTAAGGGTCCCGGGTTCGATTCCCGGCCTGGCCGAAAAATTTATCATTGATAAAATGTGTGTTTCTTCTTTCACATTAATAAATTAACGGCCGGGGGCTGGATATTGTGCCTGATTCAAATTTAAGTTAGTTCCTAATTCGTGTGCTGATATGATTAATTGGTTCAGAAAGTGCACGTTAAATACCTCAAATAAATTTTAAAAATATATAGATATTTAAATATAGTTAAATGGTTTCCCTGCTCTAAATTCCAATGTTTTCTCATGAAAGCTAATAGGAACCAAATTAAAATGTGACATGACGGCTAGTTCAACCTGTAATATCTTTGTAAGTTATGTCTTTTGATTTATCTTTAGGTTAAAACGGACTATTAAGTACTTAATGTATTTTTTAAATCCTTCTTTATCTTATTACTAAGTTTATATATGTAAAAAAAATTTTTTTGGAGACGTGAAATTTTTTTAAAAAAAATTGATAATGTTAAAGCTTTAATCTTAGGGTACAGCTTTTTAAAATTAAATGTATTAGCTCTCTCTCTCTATCACACACACACATTTTTGCAAATGATATATGAAACAGCTGGAAGGGTGAATTTCGCAATGTTTAATTAAGCTGTCGAGTATGTGTCTATGCCAGAAGGCTGCGCAATTTGTTATCTCACTGCTTACAGTTGTCCACTAGAACGACTAATAATAACGAACTGTATTGCCTAAAGACGCGGAGGGGGTGGAGGGTGAAGCGGCAAGGGTGACTATTGAGAAGGGACGTGGTATTGGAACTAGCTTCCTGCTCCGAGGCTGCGACTATTTGCACAGCAGCGCCAGCTTCCGGTCGCCTGCGGTATCGTTTCCGGACAGCGGTCCATAGTTTGAACCTGGGGACTGGCGCGCACACACACACACATACACACACACACACATACACACACACAAACTATGACGTGATCTGAGTACTTATTTCTGCCCCAACGCTATTCCTTTTATTTCCTGGGCTGTGTATTATTTTTTACTTTTAGATTCCGTGTTTTATTGTTTTCTATATGAAATATAAAACGAAACTTATTGTCTCTAGAGACGCTATGAAAATAAAACAAGAACTTTAATATTTATATTGAATGCTGTTTCTTATCGAGTGAATTCTCAAAAGCTATTTATTCTCTTTACAAGCGTTTCCCAAACTTTTTTGATCGTGACCCTAAACATATTCTCTCAGCCTGGCAACCCAAAGCGTCATAGCATGAAGTTTCAATTGCCTATTATATTCATATTAATGTTTATTAAACTAACTTAATTGAATTAATTTAAATAATAAAATATATTTAATTTCAATAACTTTATATTCAGACAAAATGTAAACCATCATTTTTATTGAAAATGCGACTTTGTTACAAAGTTCTGGAAGTTACCCAAAGTAACATTTCATTTGATACAATAATACTATTTCATTCTTGAGGAGAATTATGAGTTTTTATTTTGTATCGATGAATGCTATCAGCTAAATTGAACAATTTCAGTAACTTTATAACTTTACAGATAGAAAATCCCATAATATTTTCTCTTCAAAATGTGACTCATTGCCCAAAATTTGTACTTGACGAAAACTGTGATCAACGCTTAATTTTGTAGTGAAGCTGTTGGAGTTTGAGTGTCATGTTGGTGTCCAGAAAACAAATCAAATCATTCTGAAGATACAGGCGACCCTTGCTTCAGTCTTGATCGTTATAAGACCTGAATATCCTTATTCACAAAGGTTGGCTATATTATCATAAGAGAATAAAATGGCCCTTTAAACTTCCCCAGGCTTCTTCTTGAGCTGGGCCCAAAATTCCGAGTATAGGAAGGTTTCAAAACTTTGTTTCAACACTGTTGCTATTGTTAGTTTTGCAGTAACGCTTCAAAACGTCCCAGTTTGATGAAGTGTTTGTAATTTTAATAATCTATAATTTAAAAAAATTCTATACCTTCCCAGGACCCTCAGGAACTTCCTGGTGAACCTCATTTGTGTCGTGACCCTAGGTTTATAAACCACTGCTCTATACCTATATATAGGTTTAATTTCAATCCGGGAACATTGTTAATGTTCTTCAATAACGTTGTTTTTAATCCTCTCCCCAGACAAACATTAATATGTTTACTTTGTGTTTATTCTCCCCGTCTTACCACTAGTCTGGGTTATCAGAATATTTACATATTTATAGTAGGAATGAAAAATTTTAAATTGAGAATAAATGTACTCAGATTTTTGTGGAAGGAGAGTTTAAGATCCTTCAGGGAAAACCACAGAGGAATATAGTTTCGTAGGCCTAAGTTAATTTCCTAACTTTATTGGAGGTTTTTCATTCTCTACTTAGAAGAATACTTGGGCATTTGCTTAAAATAAATGCTATTATTATTATTATTATTATTATTATTATTATGACCATCACCACGTTCAGGTTAACGCACTTACGCTAATGTGTAATGGTAGGGTGATGGTGAGATGAAATGGAGGACCTGCAGTTTAACGTGGGATCCAAACCACGGTAGAGGCCTGGAATTACATACATTCACAAGCTGTGATTAATATACGTTTTGTCAGAGGTGAAGGAAGGGTTTGGCAATCAGATAAATCTGTGCCGGGACCGAGGATTGGACCCCAGACTCCCAGCACAGAAGTCTGACACCTTACCCCTAGTAAGTACAGTAAATTAGTAAGACTTAGGATGTTTCGTAAATTATCTAATACAACTTTTTTGTAGCACCGAATATTACTACTAGTTCAGGTCATATGCTTATGTACTAATTACGCCAATGGTTTTAGGGATTAGGAAGGTTATATTTAGAGGGAGTGTACCCGCATTGGCATGTAAGATGTGTGGAAAACCATCATGGATAAAGACCCTCAGTACACCCAACCGAGATTTGAACCTCGATCTCCCCACCATCGGAAATCTAGTCTATTGTGGGAGTAGAACCCTAGACCATGCGGCCACCGAAGCGGATATCTAATAAAACGGCACCTCAGTTTATATTGTCTGGTATTTGTTCATGTTTGTGTGTGGAATTAGATGAAATGGGTGGATGGGGTGTGATTGAGAGAGTTATAAGGCTTATGATTCATAAACACGTTACAATTCCCTCATGCTTTGAATGGTACAAATTACTTACGTGGTGTGGAAAGTGGGCATTTAATTTGGCGTTGTTTACAGATGTTGTAGATTGCTCGTGTTGATCTTACACTAACAAAACTATTAAATTAGGCAATAGGCACTAACTAATTCCCTTGAGTTAACATAACATGTACATTTAAATACGAGATAAAATTAAATAGTTAAAATCACGATATCTTACGAACGAACGAATATCTTTGAATTCAGTAGGACATTTTGAAGCCACCTCTGAGAGCTTACACTAGTTAATGATTGAGGTGCTCAAGCATGCTCCAAGCTGGATATTTGCTTTTAGGCTTCCAGAGTATTGTGTTATATAGGATTGACGTTTGGGGAATTCTGTTAGGCTTAAAATGTGGGGTAGTCTGCTCATCTCCAACCGGGGAGTGTCCTAGTCTTCAAGCTTGATGTGTTCTAGTGAGGTGAGCTATTGTGTTAGGCTCCTAGCGTGACATCCTGCTAAACTCCAAGTAATAGGCGTTACATTAGGCTCAGAGTGTGTGATTCTGTTAGAATTCCAAGTGTTGTATGTTCTAATATATTAGTATCCTAGTGTTAGATTCTGTTAGACTACAAGTATTCTGTGTTTACTATATTATGCTCCAAGTGTGAGATTCTGTTAGACTTCAGGCGTTGTATGTTATACTATATTGTGAGATTCTGTTATACGTCAAGTGTTGTATGTTCTACTATTATAGGATCCAAATGTGAGATTCTGTTAGACTCCAAGTGTTGTATGTTTTAATATATTAGTTTCCAAGTGTGATATTCTGTTATACTTCAAGTGTTGTATGTTTTAATATATTAGTTTCCAAGTGTGATATTCTGTTATACTTCAAGTGTTGTATGTTTTGATATATTAGGTTCCAAGTGTGAGATTCTGTTATACTTCAAGTGTTGTATGTATTAATATATTATGCTCCTAGTGTGAGATTCTGTTAGACTCTAAGTGTTGTATATTCTACTATATTATACTCCTAGTGTGAGATTCTGTTATACTTCAAGTGTTGTATGTTTTGATATATTAGGTTCCAAGTGTGAGATTCTGTTAGACTCCAAGTGTTGTATGTTTTAATATATTAGGCTCCAAGTGTGAGCTTATGTTAGACTCCAAGTGTATCTTTTACCAGACTCCAAAATCAGGCAAGAGAGTTTCCCTTGGCAAGAAGACGCAACTCTAACCACAACGTGAGATGTAGCACCGCAACCGGCGGTTCTAGTTGAGCGCTTGCTGTAAGTCGAGTTTGATGGTTGATACGAAACTTACCACTGCAAGGTTTCACCGGATGCCCCTTTACCGCCTTTTGTGGTTAGGAGCGTTTCTTCAAAATTACTAACCTCTCATTTACTTTTTTGAAGTATATTTGACCGTTTCTCAATTACCTGAGATACATTTCAGCATTTAAAATCTTGTTTTCAATTAATATCTTTCAGAAGAGATATTATTAGTTTTTAGAATGGAACATTAAGAATATTAATTTACTTCAAATTATTTTTAAAAAACTATCTTTATATTTCTATATGCAATTTTTTCTTTTGTCAAATTACTTTTTTTAAGATGTGACATAAATATATTAAGGTGGGATGGAAGGGGACGCGAGAAAAGACCAGTGTTTTTGCAATTTTCATGGCAAAACATATTTTTGGCCAAAATAAATTAAATATTGCTATATACAAATATATAATTTAATTTTCTTCACATGTTAATATAAACAGTTCTTGAATATCTGTTATGAGCATGGTAGGATTATCTAACAAACTTTTTAAATGAAGAGAAAAAGTTGTCATTATATTCCAGAACACGCTTTACAGATATTCAAGAAATTTTGATGCCACAATGTGAAAAAAATTAAATTATATGTTTATACTCGAGAAATAGGTTGAGTATTTCTTTTGGCAAAAAAAAAATATTTTTTCAAAAAAAAAATCCTACAAAAACCCAGGTCTTTTCTCGCATTCCCTTCCATCCCACCTTAATGGAGGTAAGTAAACGTTCATACAGTTAATTGTACATTACTAGATTTTTCCTAAATGGTTTTCCACTCTCCCTCCAAGCAAATGAGGATTCACTTCCTCTACATTCAATCTTTCCAATTCCTAAGCCATTAGCGTAATTAGTACTTAAGTGTATAACCCGAATGGTTAGTTAGTAAGACGCCGTTCTATTAAATAAACAATAAACAACTCGTTATGCTTCAGCGTCCATCTCTTGAAACGAGTGATGTCGAAAAGAAACTGTGAACATAGCACACGCACTGTACAAGTTTCTAACACCAGTGTGCCAGAAAACTCTTCAATCTAACAACACATAATATATTCTATAAGATGTTCAAAGTCTCTGTCTTTAAACTCTCAAAGATGTTTCGTTCTTGAAAGCGATATCAAGGAATATTTCCTTTTTTGTGCTCCA
Source organism: Timema genevievae (assembly GCA_902155825.1). Lineage (NCBI taxonomy): Eukaryota > Metazoa > Arthropoda > Insecta > Phasmatodea > Timematidae > Timema > Timema genevievae. The sequence goes on along the minus strand of CABFWO010001040.1, from coordinate 45,891 downwards.
TTAATATAACTTTCACATTGGCGTCGACAAACGCACTTAAATAGAGTACTATAAAGGAAAGGAAAAATAGTGATAACATAATATTAAGATATTATCTTAACAGAACCATCATATTTTTCAGAACATTTTTTCAGCAAGAACCGTGTATATACCCATTTGGGCTATAGGCCCTAAGCTTCAGAACAATTTGAAGGGGGATAATATGCACTATAGTCATCAACAGGATTATACTTTCAATATTAACTGTAGTAGTATAATACTGCCCATGGTTATGGCTAGATATTCAACAGACTAAAATAACTTTGATCGTACACAAACGTTAACTTTTGTTGGTTCAATGCTTCCATCGCCAACAAAAGTTAAACCCCAGAGATAGAAATAAATCCAACATTCACCCTCCTAATTAATTATAATGTTATCTAATACAGCTAGTTAAATATACGTTTAGTATATTTATACTTTTTTTAATGGAAAAATGTGGCTGCCTATTTCGTCTCGTTTTATACAAGTAATAAATGGTACGGAGCACCGCACAGACTTTCTCTCTCTTTCTATAAACTCGTAAGATTTCTGAACAGAATAATGTACATTGTATCATCACCACTCCACATAAGAACACGCATAAAACAATATACAATGATATAGAATCAATGAGAAAAGAGGGGCATCTTTGTCCACCTTAGAACATTTCAAACAGTTTAATGTCTTCCACAAGGGTCAACACTTCGTATTAAAATTTCGATTCTGGTTAAAGTTTTAACATTTTATAAGGTGTTGCAAATCTTCAAGTCATCGCATTGATATTTAATTATTCATTTATACATTTTGACAAATAAAAAATGTAAATATTGACTATTGAGTCTAAAATGGAGATAAATCATTGCTATGCAAACATTTCTCCTAAGAGATTTAAAGAAAAATAACATACTTTTTTAGATACTTATATTTAATTACTCTATGGCATTGGAGAATTATTGCGTTAAGACTTAAGTAGTATATGTTTACAACTAAAGTTCACAAAATTGTATTAATATATTTGCAAATATCTCAGAAACTGCTGCTTTTATAAAAATATATGTCAAATAAAAGTTTTTTATTTCTAATAGTCCTACAATTTTGCAATGATAAGTTGTTTAGTTTCTCCAATAGTTGTGGAGATACGGAAATTAACGCTTCTGTAAAGTACCCTAAAAATCATTTTCATAGAAAAATGAAAATAGCCAGTTTATTTATAATCTTAATCAACGCCTAGATACGAATTTTAATCAAAATCGTTTGAGCAGATTTTGAGAAAACCAAATTTTTCTCTTTTCGCCCTTCAGTAAACTACCCTTAATTTTAAGTTTTTATAGACACACAGACAGACGGCATTGCAAAGACTATTTTTTAGGGTTCGGGGGGTCATGAGACGTCGACATCCATCAACATTTCAGGTTAGTTTTTTTTACGGTCGCAATACTTAAACTTTAATGTCCAAAAAGTTAAAAAAATTCATATAATTGCGTATAGATTGAAAGTTATTGATTTTATAAAAATATGTTTCGGATAAAATATCTGTATTATAAATATATATACATATTTGTAATGCTAAGTAATTTCATATCTCAAATAGTTTCGGAGCTATTATAAAAAATGTTAATTTACGCATCAGACCGGAGCCCTTAAAGCCATTTTGCCGAAATATTGAGAGTAGCCATTTTGTTTGGAATATTTATTAATGTTCATAAATGAAATTTAATCAAAATCGTTAGAGCCGATTTTGAGAAAATCGACTTTTTCTCTTTTTTCCCTTCAGTAAACTACCCTTAATTTTAGGGGTAGATATCCAATTCCAAAAACCCCTCGGGGCAACCCTATGAAAACCCTAGATATCAAGTTTCAGCTCAATCGGTAAAATAGTTTAGGCTCTAGTTGGAGGTACAGACAGACAGACAGACAGACGGAAATTCAAAAACCACTTTTTCGGATTCAGGAAGTCATGAAACGTCAAAATTCATCAAAATCTCGAGTTCGATTTTTTTGACGATCACCATACTTTCTCTACCTGTAAGATAGAGAGAAAGTAAAAATGTTTCGAATTTCTTCCCTAAGCCACACAGAAGATATCAACTAACATCAGCTAATAGAAACGGTGCACAAATAATCATTAGTTGTTAACATCACCTTGGAATTGTACATTTCTATCCGGTTATGAAGAAGGATTATTTTTACTAATTTAAACAAGTCACCGCCGCGCTTAAAGGACAATTTCACGGAGATCAAGGCAACCAGAGAAGGCTGCTAGACGATACAAGTGTGCCAGATTTTATTATTATTTTACTTTCCGAGTATCAGGTTAGCAACATAGAACAGTAAATTCATCTTATAGTGGCGGAGAGTTTAATCGAGTGGAGTTTATATATGGGTTCTCATATTTAATGTAAATATTATATGAATCATTTTATTGCAATTTAAAACATTAGCTCTATACAAAAATAATATATAAATAATATCAGCTGTATTCCTTCCACCAAAGGGAATGCCAATTTTTTTTTAATTTCTCCTTACCTTATAGAGCAAAGAGGAATACAAGAACAACAAAATAAAAAAGTATCATTGTTGTAAAACTGAAAACGAGTGAACCTTTTTCTGTGTGGGTGGTGCCAGCCAATTTAAAGATATTAAAATGGTTTTCGACACCCAGTGGAATATGGGTGAACTAAAAGTTCTTCGCAAGTTTGTTCTTCAACTAGAAGTATGTTTCATCTTATAACAATAGCTTACCAAAACTTTAAGGTGAAGTGGGCATAATATTTGTTGTTGCCTGGAGTTATTTTAAACCACATCTTCAAACGGGTGAGATTATTACCGTTCTATCTACAAACATCAAAGTGTTCTTCCCCCTCACAATTTCGACAATTATTTCCACATAAAACCAAAACAATGACAGCTTGAAATGATTAAAACACAGGCTAAACACAATAGTAAGGAACAGTACATTTATTTGATTTTTAACAAATTTCAATTTAAACTTAAAATCTAATGTTATATTAAATTATATCATATTATTAAATGGATAAAATAATATTGTAAAGTTTGTTCTTTTAATTTCATCATTGTTGATAATGTTTTAATTTTTCGCCTGTATATAGGATGTTCGGAAACTCATAACCTAAAATGCACAATATATAGCTTGTTTGGACCAAAAGTAATACAAAATCCCCATAGACTTACATCCGGAAAGCTATGCTAATACCATTAAATTATTTTGTCCAAAGTTTTGTCGTACAGCGCCTGGATAGCAAAGCTGCTCAAGCATGCGTGCACAAGAGATTGCATAGGAGCTAGGCGCCCGGCACTACTCACCTTGACATCTTGGAGTACGGCAGCAGAACATACCACGATTAATAGTAAACAACACACAAGTCCACCTAGAAATGCAAATAAGTTCTGTGGATCATTATTAACGGTTCTACATAATAGAACGTGCTTGCCATTATTACATGTGCAGTGCCATGTGCCTAGCTCCTATGCAACTTGTTGTACACGCATTCTTGGCAGCTTTTTTTTTTTTTAATTCCGGCGCTATTCACCGAAACTTTGAATACAACTTGATTGTATTAGCGTGGCTTTACGGATGTAAGTGTGTAGGGATTTTGTATTACTTTTTATTCAAACAAGCTATATGTGCAGTTTGGTCTATGATTTTCTGAGCACCCTGTATAGCTCAGACATCTCTAGATAGGGAAGAACAACATATTTTAAGAATAATATTATAATAAAATATAAAACACAAACATTTTTGTTTCTTATTCTTCTTATTATTATTATTTATAAAGTAGTATACATTGTAGAAACATTGTTCCACGTTGTCTTGTTCCAAACCTATAACTTGTTCTCCTTGCACTATTCCACATAGTTTACCTTTCTTCTTCATCTCGCACTATGCTGAGAGTAGGACACAGGTAAGAGAGGGAATATTTTGGAGTAAATTTTCCATAATTTGTCTTAAAGGATTCTAATCTAAATCCAGCTTAGCGACTGACTAACTGGGCAAATATTAGTTATAAATTGGCATTTAGTAGTTTAGGAATCTGCCTACCAGGGCTAACAGTGCATGATGCTTGATTGCTCCTCACAGTGGTGGCTATAGGGAGAAATTTTGGTGAAATTGTTTTATACGGGAATTTTTTTGTTTATATTATTTATGTGTTAAGTGGTTTATATATCTGGGTGGTTCACTGGTTTCTTTTAACATGATAACTTTTCTATGGTATTATTAGGGTCACGCAAATTTTATTCTGTCCACATATCACGATATTATTCAAGTTAACCTGTTTAATTGTTTTGACGCCAAACACATTGATTTTATAGTGTATGCACAAGTTTTTATTATAATAAAGAGCTAAGTTTCTTGATTTTATTTATTATTTTTATTTCTTGCAGTCACAGCAAATGCCAATAAAATGGAATCAACATTTGCGCAAGTACAAATATAAAATAATAAAATTGGCGTGTAGGTGAAGTTCACACCTTCTCCACAAGGATACTTTAGGCTAAGTACAATAATTAAAATCCATGTGTGTTAATGGAAAACACACCCTAGAAGACCTGTACATATGGTACGTATAATAACATGAATAAAACAAAAATATTAAATAATAACGACTAATTTTTCTTTAACAAACATAAATTTACGTTATAATAAGCACCAAACTACAGGTGTTTGTATTTTATTTCACATTAGGGGCACTTAACGTTCACTTTCTGATCTGATTAGAACACAGCTTTGAAACTAACTTATTTTAGAATGAAATCAAGCACTATATCCTCCAACTGCTTTTATTACTGGGAAAATGGTGGCCTTAATTTGACCAAAGATAAATAATCTGTCCCTGTCTGGAATATAATCCGGAAACCTTAGCTTAACAAACAAATATGCTCCTAATTGAGACAAAGAGTTTCATCTTTTATGTGTATTGAAAAGTAATAAAGTGAATTGACGAGTTTGAGACAGTTATATTTTTTTATTTTTTCCAGATGGTTTGAAATTGTAAAAACAGGTCGTAATGGTTTAAAATAAAATAACTGAATATAACCTTGTATCCCCTTTTCCTTTCAGGATGACATGATGCGGAATAAAATGTCGTAGTGTTTTCACAAAAGTAGCACGTTAAAAGTTTAACTTTTGTAGTTATTGAACAGTGAATAAAGATTTTCTAAAAGAGACTTAATAAAATAAGATTATTTCATGATAGAACGTTGTCTTCTTGTCGATATGATGTAGACTACGTCATTACTAAACTCGAGTTAGGCAGGAGACATTTCCCTAAATTAGTTTTTTTTTAGAATTACTCATCGATGAAAGTAGATGAGATGTATAGAAAATTCAAATAGTCTGTCTGGAAACTTTCGTTTCATGAGAAATATGAAGTGAAGCATTTCCATTTTCTATTCAAATCAACGTCTCTTATTCCATAATAATGGATTCTTCACAATGGACCTAGGAATCTGTGCCCGCCTACACGCGCCGAGGTTTATAAAACATCACAAATACCTTGCACTATAGTGTTACAGTCCAATGTTCATAGGTAAGGCCTTTTAGAAATTTAAAAAAATATAGCTAGAATGTATAACATGTTACTATATTAATAGTGATTAAAATTTAAAAATGACACCTGTACATGGGAATCGGACTCGGGACCTTTGGCTTTGTATGTCAATGCTCTACCCACTGAGCTATCCAGGATTCACCCCGAACTCAGCGTCATTACTCACTCATATTTTAAGGCAGAGTCTGTGAGTCAGTCCTGGGTTCAATTCCCGTGTTCAGGTGTTATTTTTCATTATAAAGAATATAATATTTAGGTGCACCTACAACCGTAATTAACAAATATAATACCTTAGCTATTTAATACAACATTATATAATTAGCGTTACTTTATTTTTAAGGTTTGTTCAAAAGCGATAGTTGCAGATCGCTTAACTTGATATATGCATACGTGAAAGTAGCTCTAATAACTTTTCTACCGGCCAGATTTGTCTCTTCTTATGAAAGTTTGACTCTATTACTGGCTTCAAGCGGAATTTGGCATTAGGTTGATCTTGTCTGGTTTGCCTATGATGGATAGGTCAGGGTTTTAATCAGTCAGTTGTACTTTTTTTTTTAAGGACTTTCCACTATACTTCTACTTAAATATGGGAATAATTTTTCCCTACCGGATTAGTGTAGTTAAATACAGATTATTCTGGAAGAGTATTAAGAAGTGGTACAAAAAAAGCTTTAATCAGTTCAAACTATCTAATCTAAGTGAACATGAATAGGTATAACCTAATATTTTTACAAGGAACGTTCTGAAAGACATTTTCTTTTCCTACCATAATCCTACTAACTTGGTTGAATTAGATAAAAGCCAATTATCGAGGTACACAATGAACAGTATTTATATATGATTAAAAAAATTATGTGTTTTTACCAATTTTAAACAGCTTTCACATTAAAAATTATTTGTCTCTAACCTATTATAAATATTTCTTTGTGTATACCTCATATACATGTATAGTTATAATAAATTTCAGCACCATACATTAACTATTTTGGCTTAACACTGGTACGGGAAAATTATAAAATAACAGGTTCGACTCCTTTTTCCTCGTCAGCCATGATGATTTGGAATCAGTGAATCACCATATTTTATAGCGTATAATTATACACTTGTTAAAATTGTGCAATACAATGTTGATGGTCGAATGACCTTGAGCATATTTTGTAATATTTTGATAAATACCTTATTGTGATACATGTTTTTGCTATACGTATACTGTACATGATAATTACTCTAATGGAGTAGGGATGAGGAAGGAAGCATTTTAGAGTTAATATGCCCGCATTTGAGTGGGAGGAGAGTGGGAAACCATTTAGGAAAAAACATCTTCAGTAGACCCGATTAGGATTTGAACCCATATCTTCTCGTCTTGAATAGGCTATTCTAACATGAGAATGACGCCTTAGACCATTCGGCCGCTGAAGCGGGCTTCAGGGACAATTTATAAGGGTGGTTGTCTTTGAAAGATATTTACCAAATTAAAAAAAGGTAACTAAATTGTTTTAACAAATCATTGATTACTTCGACCGATTTAGGGATTTAGTGGTCAAAGTTCCTGACTAGAGATCCATATATCCTGGGTTTGATCCCCAGCCCTTCCAGATTTTTTTAATGAATCAGTGTGTCTGTATCGGACTCAACTCGGCCTCTTGAGGACAATTAAGGAATTACTTGAGTAAATAAATAGCAGCTACAGCATAGAAAACTGAGATTAATGGCCTGAGGGTTTGTTGTGCTGATCACATGAGCCCCTCTATCCACAAATGTTGGTACTATCTTCGCCGAAATACGGTGGCTGCTCGGTTAGTATATATTGCTTGCAAGCTATCATCATTAAGTTTATGATGACTTTAAACAATATAAAAAATAGTGCGATTTTCCAGGGTATTTCTTAAATTCATTCTTTTAAATGAATTGTAAAGTTTTTGTAAATAGATGTGTTCCTAGAGAAAATAACCCCCTTTGATTAAATTTATAACAATTTTTGATTCACTATCCACAGTTTTTATTGGTTCGCGGGGATTTAGGTTGTTTTCTACAAAAATATAATACCTATAACTTTTAAATAACTCTAATTCTTACTACCCGTCCAGACTACATACCTATTTACACTTATGGAATAGGGATGAGGTAGGTGAAATTGTAGAGGTAATGTAACCATATTTACATGAAGGGAAAGTGAGAAAACCAATCAGGGTAAATCATGTAATGAAAATAAATAAAATAATATGTATATATATTTTTTAATTATTTTTAATTATTTATTTACTATACGAATGTACGAATGAATTTAATTTATATAATATATAATATAATATTGTATTGGGCGCCAACTACCAACCCCTCTTGTTTTGTGAAGTAGATATATTTTTATCATTAAACAAAGCTATCCCCACAAACTGCTCAACGGTAAGACGAAAACCCTTTCTCTCAAGACCCCTGGAATTTACCTTAAGTTTGGACTTAAGTTAGACACTTACAACCAAAGACTTCCTGAAGCAGATTATTACTCTTTCCATACACATCGGATCTGAGAATATTTATACATGGGATGCAAGTTCAAAAGAAAATACAATGTACATTGATGTAAATAAAAATAAAACAATTAAATTTAAAGAGTGATTTTAATTATTGTAGTGAATGATATCCTTAAATAAACTCTACCTATTAAGGCATGCCTCCTATATTTTAAATTAATATAGGTATTGTTAAGCAATACTTGAAATTGTTAAACTCTCACTTTAATTGTGAGGAGAAAAGAATATATATATATATAAAATTATTGACATAGGAATATTTCTTTAAGCAAATAACAGGATTTTAACAACAAAATGTATTCCTTATAACATGTAACAATAAGGCTATGATTCTTTAATAAACAAAAATATTGTTCTGAAGTGGACAAACGGTAATAATTCTGGTTTGAGAACTGAAGTTATTTGTCCGTCTTTAATAATTTTAAGTATTATACTTAATTATATAAATCCATAACAGGATGATTACAGATGGATTTGATCTCACCCCAAATGTCCTTGTTCTTGTAAAAGTTGACCCAAAGCTTCCGTCAACATTTAACTCCAGGCCTTAAATTTCCACAAAATCTTCCTTGAAAACTTCCACTCAACCTTCCTCACAAGTTAATACTTCTTTTTAGAGAAGTTTTGAATGATAAGAATTACCATGAACAAAAAAATATATATATAATTGAAGGATCCCCAGATCGGGTCCTTCCTTACACTTTCGAAGCCAATTTTAGAGTCACAACAAAAACTTAGACAAAACACCAACACGTTCTTTTTGTTTTAAAATAAATAATCTCCGCCTAAGAGAAATAATTCACCGGGATTTATAACAAAGAATAAAACAAAGTATTTTAACGATTTAAATATTGAGAGTATTACTATAAAGATAATTATAATTTTAACATATGAACATATCATCTTTAAAATTAATTTAAACTTGGCACCAAAAAAAACAGAATAATAATATCTTCCGCTAGGGGCAATTATTTCTCCAAGTGACAGCCAGATGTCATAAGCGTCCAAGAACATAAAAATAAATTAATATAATAGTTCCGAAATAAACCACTCTCTAGAGCAGATAGCGTTAAAATCACCTACCAACAAAATTAATAAACATGGCAGGTTGGCAGTTTATGAATAAAAATAAAGAAAGATGATTTAATATAGTGAAATAAAGGTAAGTAGATTATATGTATAGCATATATTTTAATTGTAAATGAATAAATAATGAATATTCAAAACTTTAGGAGTTTTGAATGAAATTTAAAACAAATAAACAATAAAATTGTCAACGATATTATATATTTGAAGAATTTAGTCAACTGATTATTAGATTTCTATTAAAAGTAACTCTTTTAACCAAAAATAACATCACAATCACTTTAACTACATGCGATCGTAATTTGAACAGGCACTAGCAAATGTTACTACTAAATGGAATATCAAGGTCTTGCTTTTCGAAACCCAAAATTAAAAAATAATTCTATCTCTTTACCAATGAGTATTGACAATACTATATTTAACAATTAAATACTACGTCATTTCAATATATATATATATATATATATATATATATATATATATATATATATATATATA
>CABFWO010001040.1:0-25385 GCA_902155825.1 Timema genevievae | reverse complement strand
AAAGATTATCACCGAAAATGAATTTAGCTTACATCGTCGAATTTGTAGAGATCGCCTGGTCTAGCGACCTTCTCTGCCAACCCAAGAGTGGCATATAAGTCACACGGTGCTTCTTATATACAGAACACAGCTTACAGAACACAGGGCACAAGGACGTCACAAGGGGGAAAAACCAAAGATAATAGATAGGGAGTAGAATGTTCGCCGACCATCTCGAATGATATAGAACATGATCGTGGGACTGGCGGAGTTTTACTTCTTTTCCTCTTAAGTTCTTTGATTCTGGAGAGCGGTGGCGATGGATACAGGTGAGCTCGTTTCAGTATGTTGAAGGCTGTTGGGCCGATTAGATGTGCGAGTACAAGTGGGCCGGGCGTGTTTACCTTCGAGCTGGCAGGAGACGTCCTCAATCGAATAGGGTAAGTCTTCATAATTGTAGCTAGCCCGCGGCTAATGCTACAATTTGACTCACAATATATAGTTATTAGTGATATATTTTGGTGTAAATCAGACGTAGATTGAAAAAAAAAAATCCTAACTCTAATATTGCGTTTCAGCTGAACGTATGAATAATTTTTTTCAACCTTTCAAAGTGGGCCTCCTTTACTAATTTTTTAAATTTAATAAAAATATATGTTTTTTTTGTTGGGATAGTAACTTTTTTTCAATATTAGTTTATCTTAGGCATTACTACTTTACCCGGTGATTGAAAATCTGCTAGCATCTAGTTTTTGGATTTTCAAATACATCTTCACGCTAGCCGAAAATTTCTTGGAGCTCATGTTTGAATCATGGTAATATACTTATCGGTGATTTACTAGCCAGGATACGAAGGGCTATTTATTAAAATACCAATCTAAGTTACGTTTATTAAAAACGTGGAGCACCTTTTTATTTACAACGAAACTGGTTCCCCTCCCCCGTAACACAACATAATGCTGCTTTCACTCCCCCACTCTACGCTCTGCTAGGTTGTTTATTAATTATTAATACGTTTTAACGTACACATTATTTAATGGTTTAATTTAATTTGTGGGGAAGAAGGTGGTTTATGAGAGGAGCATACACATTAATGTGGAAAGAGGATGTTAATACCATGGGGATGAATTTTCTTTTTTTATTAGACGTATTTAATGTGCACTGTCTCAAGAGAATTGTTATATCATCACAGGATATATAAACTAACTTAAATCTAGAAGAGACACGAAAGCCAACCTGCCAGCAGTAAATTAATCACTTTGAAAGTGAGAAAAACAAGTTTCCCTTATGATACATTTTTCGGAAATGCCGGGAATCGAACCCTGGACTCTTTTAACTAATCGGATAGACACGTTACCGACTGAGCTAAAGTGCTGTGATAGGCGATAAACTTCCTTATTTGTAATGTTTAAGACTGGATTCATAGCTTACCTACTCCAGTGCTTGCATGGTATATGGTGACACTACCGCAATGTTCTAGACCACCGATTGGGGTTCGAATCTCAGTTGGGTGTACTGGAAGTTTATTATTTAATGTTTTTCTACTCATTTTCCAAACAAATTGAGGTACACTTCCTCTAAATTTGACCTTTCTCATCCCTAACACATTTACCTAATTAGTACATAAGCGAATAGCCCGACCGAGTTGTAAGGTACTGTGTTAAAACAAGACTTTTTAATTTCTTAATGTAAAAAATCTAAACAACTGGTGATCGTATGGTCTAAGGCGTCACTCTCATGTTGGACTGGTTTACAGGTGATGGGAATATCAGAGCTAGAATTCTGGTAGGGTGTACTTAGGGTAATTTTTCCTAAATGGTTCACCCAATATCCCTCCACACAAATGCAGGTATATTTCCACTAAAATTATACCTTTCTAATTCTTACTCCACTATCGCAATTAACGTATGCTTATAACCCAAACGGGTGCTATTACTTGAAGGGGTGTGGGTGAATGTTTGTTCCTGAACAAAATTCGAACACAAAGGAATTTTTTTTTGTTAGCACTGCGTCTTAATACTGGTCCGGGTTTTACGCTTGTGTACTAATGGTTCTAGGGATAGTAAAGGTTATATTTAGAGTAAGTGTACCATCATTTGCGTGTAGGAATGGTGTAAAACCATTTTGTAAAAACAACCTTTACTATATCCAAATGAGATTTGAATCTTACTCTTCCCGTCACCGGCAGTCTAGGTAACACGAGAGTGACGTATCAGATTATGTGGCCCCCGAAGTGAGGGAATACCATTTAATTAAACTTAAAAAAAAGAATTGGTCACAACTTAGCAGCTAGTTATGTATCAGGTAGCACAAACCTAAACCTAGATCCTTCCTTGCCCCCACATAACACTTTGTAGTGCTAGATCGCTCCCCCTCCCTCCCTTCATCCCAACAACTCTCTCCCCTTTCCATACAATCAGCGTTACGTAATTAATGATCGCTCCCTTACCTACCAAAGCAAGGGCGTGTCTCTCGTAACAATAGTCCTCCCCTTCCCCCAAATATATTTTACTTTGAAACATGTATGAGTGTGATTTGACGGGCACGGATACGTCTAGAATTATAATTTCACGTGAAAGGAATTATATCTGTTCAATCTAATTATACAGACACTGCTATGGAGAATGTTAAAGAGGATAGCACGTCTGCTTACTAAACTAAGAGTACCTACAGTAGCCCCATGGCTTCTTTGGTGCTGACTGACAGTTCACAGCTGATTTTTTACAGTCAACAGTTAGGTATATACCTAAATTTTGACTGTCAGAAATGACAGCTGCTAAACACATGTTTTTTGCAGATCATATGGTTCGGTGTAGGGATATATAATTTAGTCTGGTAGCTTTCCAAAGCTGTCAGTCAGCACCAAAGAAGCCATGGGGCTACTGTAGCTATATTCCTGACATAGCCAAAACATTAATAATGAGTGAAATCTTAGTAATTTATCCACGAGGGGGGAATAAAGAATATCTCTACTATACAATTAGTTTGTAGGTCATTTGCCGATTTAATCAATTTATACATAAATTACACATTAAATAGGTCAACGACTAATTAAAAATTGTTCACGCTACACATTAGTGAAGGATAATCATGTGACTACCAAACACTTCTCTTGGTAGCTTCCGTGTTACATTTTTAATTAATTAAAACCTGTATTAGTGGGAATTAGTGCTAAGGCGTTATATTTGATTTGAATAGTCTGGTTTACAGGCTACGGGAGATCAGCAATACAATCCCGGCATATTATTCTGATGGGTTGTTTTCCTAAATAGTTTAACACTTTTCCTCCACGCAAATCCTGGTACATATATTATTTACTATCCCTCCGCCGATTAGACCAAAACACATAAGAACATAGTCTTTTTTTAAGACGCCAACTAAAACCATAAATATGAATAATCAAACAGCTACGCGAAGGTAAACCAATTGGAACTGGTTCGCCCTTAATTAGCTAGTGATTTATTTTAGGATTATATTCTTGTAAACCTAAAGTCAAGGTAAAATAAACATTGGAAAGAAAAAACTAGCTATCCATGAACTAGGTACTGCTTTGTTTTAATGTAATATATAATATCCCTGAGAATCTTAAGTCAGGTGAAGTCTAATATTCTTGAACATATCCAACAACGTGACTCAATCGGCAGTGTCTATTAACAGCTGATATAATGTGAGTTTAGGATATGAGTCCTGAAGAGGCCTTAGCTCTATTACTATAAGTTCGAGTCTATTATTTGTTCATATTCCCTTTTCATTGAAACGCTCACCAACAAAGCTATTAATTTAAGAGGATGTGAATTAAACGGTAATCAAATTTAAGTGAACCCACATTAGTGTGGATATAAGTTAGGAAAACAAGCTTGATGAATCACATGTAATTTTCTACATGCATCGTACCTAGGTTCGTACCTGGATCACCCTACCTTCGGCAATCCAGTCAATTGCTAGCCTGATTTCTTAGCCCTTGTAACTAACATTGTGAGCCCAACTTACTTTAAAGAGAAAATGCTTTATACTTCTACCAAATACACCCATGTTTTTAAGTTTATATTAATACCAATGTGCTGCCAAAATATAAACTATTATTTCTTAGATTGATTTTATATATTTGTATAAATATGTTAGTTATTTTTATAAGATTATTTAAAATTTCTGATAGTATTGTTTAAAATCAACACTAAATTGAACTTGTAGTTAATGTATTAAACAAATATCACAAGTATTAACAATAAACACTGAAAGAAAGAGGAAGAAATTAATCCATCTCGTCGATATAAAACTATTATATTTAGACGACTGAAAAGGAACGCCATATGTTATATCTTTCGTACATAAGGGGGAAATTAAAAGTTTTAGGTCTGTTAATCTCATGATTAAGATAATATAATACATTTCTAAGAAACTATAGATGAATCAAATGTGAGAATAGATTAACCACCAACAACTAAAGTAGTTCACAAAACGGTTGAATCGTGAAGCGTCCAAAATAGACTCAGAGCTCAACGTCTTTGTCGTGCGTCGGACAGTTAAGCTTCCAGGTCTGAGAGGATTAGCGGACCTTGTGTCACAAAAACCACAAGTAAATCCTCTTTGGAAAATGGTCTCCTGAAACCTCCAATTGACCACCCTTTCCCCTCCATCATGTAACAACACCTTCAGTCGCAAGGAGTGGTAAAAAGTTAAAATCTTCCTCCCCTCCATCTTGTAACAACACCTTCAGTCGCAAGGATTGATAGGAAATTTAAATCTTCCTCCCCTCCATCTTGTAACAACACCTTCAGTTGCAAAGATTGATAGGAAATTAAAATCTTCCTCCCCTCCTCCCCTCCATCTTGTAACAACACCTTCAGTTGCAAGGAGTGGTAGGAAGTTAAAATCCCCCTCCCCTCCATCTTGTAACAACACCTTCAGTCGCAAGGAGTGGTAGGAAGTTAAAATCCTCCTTCCTTCTATCTTGTAACAACATATTCAGTTGCAAGGAGTGGTAGGAAATTAAAATCCCCCTCCCCTCCATCTTGTAACAACACCTTCACTTGCAAAGATTGATAGGAAATTAAAATCTTCCTCCCCTCCATCTTGTAACAACACCATCAGTTGCAAAGATTGATAGGAAATTAAAATCTTCATTCCCCTCCATCTTGTAACAACACCTTCAGTTGCAAGGAGTGGTAGGAAGTTAAAATCCCCCTCCCCTCCATCTTGTAACAACACCTTCAGTCGCAAGGAGTGGTAGGAAGTTAAAATCCTCCTTCCTTCTATCTTGTAACAACATATTCAGTTGCAAGGAGTGGTAGGAAATTAAAATCCCCCTCCCCTCCATCTTGTAACAACACCTTCACTTGCAAAGATTGATAGGAAATTAAAATCTTCCTCCCCTCCATCTTGTAACAACACCATCAGTTGCAAAGATTGATAGGAAATTAAAATCTTCATCCCCTCCATCTTGTAACAACACCTTCAGTTGCAAGGAGTGGTAGGAAGTTAAAATCCCCCTCCCCTCCATCTTGTAACAACACCTCTAGTTGCAAGGAGTGGTAGGAAGTTAAAATCCCCCTTCCTTCTATCTTGTAACAACACATTCAGTCGCAAGGAGTGATATGAAATGATTACAATAATTGAATAGAAATTAGGAAAGTATAAGTTAAAAAGAAATGTGCCCTAATTTGTGTGTAGTGTGACTAAGAAACAATTTAGGAAAATTGTCCTGAGTAGACACTACTTGGGGATTTGAACCATAACAAGCAAACTAGATCAGAATAGAGTGATGTCCAAGTCCGTGTACTGACCAGTGAGGGGAATTTTATAAATAACTACAACCTAGTCCGCAACCTTAGCTAAGTCGATAGCGTGTCTTCTAAGAGAATTAGGGTCCCGAGTTCAATTCCCAACATAGCTGGAACACTAATTATCACTAGTGGCAAGTAGGTTTTAACTTTCACAGTGATGAACTAATGGCTGGGGGGCTGGATGTTGTGTCTGTTCTAGATTTAAGTTAGCTTATAAGTCCTGTGGTGATATAATCAGGTGGTTCAGAAAGTGCAAGCTAAATATATCAAATAACAAACAAAAATACTTCAATATAATACTATGTGTATAGAGGTGAATGTATGGTCTAAGGAGTAAGAGTTGTATTGTACTTGTTTGCCACTGAGAGAGAGGCTGTGAGATCGATTCCCAGTCAAATGCACTTGTTTGAAGTGATTCTCACTGTAGTTCACCAAATATTCTTTACCAATAATGTTTGCACAATTTTTCTAGATTATTCCTTTCTCCTATATTAGTCATAAACGTTTATGAAACTATTTTAATATATTAATTTGTATATTTACGAAAGTGTGGCCTAGCGTGGCCATTTTTTATAAATATTATCAACCATCAATATCAATAAAATGTTGTCAATGCCGACTGTAAAATTAAGTTAATGTTTTATCAAAGTATCTCTTTGCCAAAATCGTACAATAATGTTATCGTTCATTTGTTAGACGTGTGTCGATGTATCCTTGTGCTTGAGTCTTTTGGCTACAATCATAAATTACCTTACCTGTGAGAGAGTAAGCAGGGGTATCTGGAATGATACCAAATTGATTCACACATTATTATTGTTTATTTATGCTATCAGAACCATTATATCACGCGATGCCAAATTGAAACTCCTCCACATTATTCTGTCAGATGCTCTTCGCCTCCAGTTAAAAAATACACCAATTTGTTCAAGTTCTTCCTTTACCCCATCAATCCACTTCTTCTTGGGCCTCCCAGGACTAACTCTTAAACTTTCCATACACTGGATCGGATTGTAATGGATAGATAGGAACGGAATGCATCGGAATTTGTTGGCTACATGCATAATGGAGACCCGTATACAGGCTTTGATTGGAAACTTCACGTCTGATCGGAACGGAACGAATAGTTTTACCAGTAAAGGAGTATTTTGATAAATTCTGGTGCACGCTCGTGCATCCTCAGGACTGGATTATTGTATCATCTTTACACTCGCGCTCAGATATACACCTGTTAATTTTCATTTTCTTTTCCTCAACGATTTTTTGATTATTTTTAAAAATGCCTTTGGATGAAGAAATAATAAGATCTAAATTGTTTCAGCTCAGTACATTTCTACTATGTTAATAGCTATATATTTATTTGGAACATTTCATTTATGTCATTCACCCAAAGTTATTTTAAGGCTGCTTCTTCCCCCTTTTCACTATTAGTAAGGAATATAACAACCCCCCTTGACTCGTCTTCACTGCTGCTATCACTTACTATCCCTAAAATGTACGTACCTTCTTTCGTTGCTCTCTTTAAACAGACATGATTTCTGTATGCAAGTTAGCCTATTAGCGGACAAAACTCTTTTCCATTCGTAGGGCTTCAGTCTAATTCAGTGTATGGTAAGCTTAAGACTTTCCTTGGCCAATGGTCGTTGTTCATCCCTAAATATGCCCTCTCTACTGACAGGAGTTCACCCGCATCTACGTGGAGGAAGCATGGAAAAACATTTATAAAAACCACCCTGAGCAACTGACTGGGATTCAAAACCCGATTCCCTCGTCATCGGCAGTCTATTCTATTGCGACAGTGATTCTTTAGGCCAGAGGTTGGCAAACTTTATATATTGCATTCATACAGGTTTAAAAAAATTGTAGGTCGGTTCTATAAAAAAAATAGTGAAGAGAAAACTTCAACTTTATATTTCTAGTGTATCTAGTAATTAATTTTTAGGCTATTATTTTTAAAACAATCATCGATTGTTTGATAAATCTAAAACCAGTTGGTGTGCAGGACTCGGCCCGTAGACCGTGGGCTACCGACCGCTTTCTTAAAGCATGTGGCCACCGAGGCGGGTCCAATTTTAACTTCTTGAAAGTTTTCCCTTTACAACTCTCCCATGATCTTCTCTAGAGCCAGATTAAACAATACCGGTGATAAGCTATCTCTACGTTTCTATCCTGTGGCAATCTCAAAGTTCTCAGATGTTCTGCTGCCTAGTTTCACCTTTGTGGTTGTGTCTACTACACAGACTTCCACCGGGCTGACTGACTTTCTCGACATTCCAAATCCTTTTAGGCAATTAAATATGCCTTCTCTGTGAATACATATTACTCATAAGCATTACAGTTATGGAAGTTAGGTTTGAATATTTAGTTTTAGGTGTAACTGTTTGTATGACGTGTGATAGCGTAAATCTGTGCTTTGAAAGTGCGGTCTGTGTGTTAATACCTCCAATAATAATAATAATAATAATAATAATAATAATAATAATAATAATAAATAATATAAGTGTTATGGACCATTTGTAGTAACTTTGGCTTTTTTCTACGGTTAAAATGTTGTTATAAAACATCACTTTTGATTAACCTAGCACACGTGTTTTGTAGAGTTGTGTGCAAAGCTTCATAACGTCAAAGTAAAAGATCGTCCTTCCTAGCTTCGACTTCTGCACCCACAATAACCTTCACATCTGCTAAACATTTCGAAGGAAAAATAAATCTTCGGTGAACATATTGAAAATATCTCACTAAATATGATAGATTTCAACATATAATAATTTTTTAGAATAAAAACTAAACCGTGTTTAATCTCAACTATGGATTAAATGGCCAATACAGGATTATTCTGATCCTCAGGTAAAGTTATAAATTTTGTTAGGGATAGCAAGACAGATATTTCCACGTCGTGGAGGATTTTCCTTCCTTTTTCTTTAAATTATATAATTTTTATTTTAGGTTTAAAAATTATTTTTTATCGTTATTATTTTAGTTAATTAAATTTAGTAAAATTAATAGAAGAATCTTACTTCTTATTTATGATTTCAAGACATATGTTTAACTTAAAACTTAGGCTGGCAACGCCAAATAGTGGTGCTACAAGAAGTAAAAGTTGGCGCTGTGCACACTTGTTTGGTAGAAACATACGCACCACGCTAGTCAAACCAACACAGCCATCCCCACCACTCCCTCCCATGAAACACACGATGTTTCCAGCTTAGAAAAGTGGCAATGGACTGTTGGATGGAAGCACAGAGGGATATTCCACGTTCCCCGAAATGGCAGACATGCATTGTGTGTACTGCGTCTGGAGGCAACGCACTAGCAGCCAAATGTCTGTATGAAGAGAAGTATCCAAACATTAGTGTAGGAGACCTCCATGGACACAGAATTGGAACTAGGAGCACGGATTACCGGACCCCGTGCCGCCATTTACAACACGCCTCAGTGGGTCAGACATTCGGTGGTTGGTCGTTGCAACTTTTTTTATCAACATGGGCGCTCACCACTTTCAACAGTTACTGTATATTATGGATACTTCTTTTCATACAAACGTTCTTCTGACAGTTCGAATAAGAAGTGAATTCACTTTCTCAGTCAAAATGCCTCTGCACCTTTAATATCGGCCCTTGTTAGGGCCAGCAACCATATATTTGAAATATTCATCCATTTCTTGTGGGTCCTTGTTATTAGGCCATTAAATTCCTGTTACTAGTAATAATAATATACACCACACTGCACTTGTTATGAGCCTAAGATTGATAAGTTAACTGTATCTCAAATGCATATAGTTCCATCTTTGACGTATCGTAGCTCCACAGACCTCAAGTTCATGACGTGGGCATATTTATCTTGCTACCCACTAGGACCCGCATAGTTTTTACCTGGAGATCTGAATAAACCTGTATAACCTAAGCAGAATTAAAGAAAGCAAGTAAAAGAAAATACATTTCATACAATAACGCCAACATTATTTTGTTCTGTGGATAAATGCCTGCTGAATATTAACACCATTTATTGATGATCCCTGCTGCAAATGGAAACAAAATCTCTCAAACTATAAAATGAAGTGTTGGTCTTTATGTTTGTTGCCTAAACTTTATGGAATCTATTAAATGATTGAGATGCATTCTTTTTATATAATATGTAGATCTTCACCGGGCTATTTATCAAAGGAATTAAATAAAATAAGATTAATTTCTTCAAAGATTTTATCTTAAAACGCGTGTACATTATTATTAATCCTCCTATTGAATGTAGGATTCATTATATTTTCTATAAATCTATAGCCAAATCCAAAGAATAATTACATAATACATGTCAATAGTAAATACAAAGAGAAATAATATTTTATCTCAATTGGTTGTTTGGAATTCACAGATCGTTATAAAGGAGTTTCTCTGCTTATAATAATTATGTTCGCTCATAGCTAGAAAACTTCTGAATATATTTGAATGCGGTATTTTTATTATTGTGTTGAGTTACTACAGAAAGGTTATAATTTATTTAAAGATTATTTATGTCTTCAAGTGGCTGGGTAGTGACTTTAAAGGCAATACTAATGTTTTATGTACACTATGGAGTAGCAAAACAAGAACTGCCACACCTGCAGCTACTGTTATAACTTCAGGAAAAAATCAGACCCGACAATATAGATTAGGTGATTAGTTCGGAGATTCCGGGATTTAAACATCGACCCACAAATACATTGAGTATAACTAAATATAAAGTACACAATCCATATGGACTTGGGAATCGATCATCTCCATGCATACAGCAAAAATTATTAAAGAGTATTCAAAGATCTACGTTGACGGGTATGACGGATATCCCAAATACCGTGGATGGCATTCAGACAACGGAGGGTGATCAGCTACGATATGTTCTTGAACGTTGGAGATAGACAAGCATTCAATTCCCACATTAGTGTGTAGCTGTGTAGTTTCACCACAACCATTAAATCTGTTTGTAATTTAAAGAATAAGATTATGTGATTAAGCGATGTTTAGTGTTAGCTTCACCAATTAGGTGGAACAATTTCAGTTTAGATTATTCATGGTGCTATGCATTTGGTTGTTCATCTCGACAGTGATCAATGTGTGTATTATACAAGTATTGTCAGCGACGTCACTATTAGACCGTGCGACACTTTATTAACAATCTTCTTCAAACTGTGCGCTGAAGATACATTTGCGAAGATGCTTAGTTACAATGGGGTTGATTCATATTATAACTTGAACGATAAGTAAATTTCAGTGCCGAAAGCATAGATTTTCTGTTGAGGACTTTCCAGGAGTATTTAAGAGTGATGTCCTCACCCATATGTACACAATACACCCGGATAACAAACTCTGTTGCTATTTGAGAATGATGCTCCATGTCATCAAAGGTGCAACATCATTTGAAAACTGGCGTGCCATGAACGACGTAACACACACATGTAACCCAATGGTCTACAAAGCACTGGGAATCTTGGAGGTTAAATCACACTCGAGCAGTATTTTATAGACAAAAATCGCTTTGTCAGGCTCTTATTTCCCACTCAGGTATTTGTTCTCCATCATATTAATACTATTCACGGGACAAATCCTCTCGAAAATTGGCTTGCCCACAGGGAAATCATTTCTAAAGATATAATCAGAGCAGATCAATCGGTAGAAACTTTAGACTTCAGTTAAGATATTTTTAATGCAGGTTAGATCATACTAACCAAACTGTAGGGTTTCTCTCGAACAAGACTGTTAAGGACTTGAGTCTTCTTCTACCCAACAATTCGTATGGATTTATATTCTATAGAGACTATTTGAGAGACACAACACACTACCAACCTTTTATATTACGAAATTTTAATATAGACAAGCCTCTATTGAATACAGAACAACTTAACATCTACATAAATATATTATAGATTACTCGAGATCCAGTAGGAAAAATGTTTTTTTAAGATGTGCCTGAAGTTAAAGGAAATATTTTTATAGTTATTAATTCTTGGCTAAGCTCAGGTTTAAGGGATGTGTTCTCTTTGCAATGGCTTCTTCGGATATAACTGCTACTTCGTTAATACAAGGGGGAAGAACAGCGGATGCTAAATGTAAATTGCCTTTGCATTTTTCTAACGAGCAAATTGCTGTGTGCAACATATAGAAGCAAAGTTTAACACCAAAACGTCTGCAAATATTATCTTTTATATTGTGGAATGAGAGTACAATGTCACAGAGACATCAATTGAATATATAAATATAACTTTTAGATATCTCAGAAGCAACACTGAGCTCATAGGAGGTGTCACCTTATTGTTCTCTCAGGAGACTTCCAACAAAGTCTTTCAGGTAATTTCAAGAGTCACCTGAGCTGACAATGTCAACGATTGCCTTAAAAGATCCTATATATTCCCAAATGTTGTGAACCTTTCCTTGTCAGCCAACATGGGCACCCACCCATTTGTCGAGATATTGCTGAAACTCGGCAAAGAAGTCTTCGTAGAGAAAGAAACCAGGCCGTCCTTGAAAAACTCTCAGATATGGGTCGGGGTCAAGGATATCAAGAAATTAGTCGATTTTATTTATCCCGATATACGTCTTCTGCAAAGCAAACCTCTTCAATGTGTCCAGGAGCTATCTATTATGGCTCCAAAAATGAACCGGCTAGTAACATTACCAGTGACTGTATTTTAAACCAGTATGAAGAACCACCCCACACTTACCTGTCCACAGGCAATACCCTGTCTAACTTTTTTAACTCCCTCAGTAAATTTGGTTTACCCACTCAAACTATTCAATTAAAATTTGATCACCCACTATTTTTATGCGTAATTAAAACCCACCTAAACTGTGTAATGAGACCAGCTTACAGGTAAACAGTTTGCAAAACTTTATAATAGAGGTGACTATCATGACAGGCTGCACTGCGGGAAATGGGTCTTCATAACAAGAATACCTTTGATTCCATCAAACCTGCCCTTCCAGTTTGAATACATCCAATTTCCTATCAATGTTTGCTATGCGATCATCATCAGCACAGAGCAAGGACAAACCCTGAAGGTGGCAGGCGTTGATCTCAGCGGTGTTTCTCACAAGGATAACTATATTTGGTGTGTTCCAGTGATTTTTATAGCAACAATCTTTAACTATCCCCCCCTGATGATAAAACCAATAACACCGTTTACAAAAAGTCCTTGCTTTAAATTTTGTTACTTTATTACCTTCAATTAATACAAATATTCTGTGTGTCTAATCTTAAAACAAAAATAATTACACTACATTGAATTTTGTTGACACTGAAGATACATATTTTATCACGTCCAAATCTTTCATCGTGGTAAACCTAGTGCGTTGCGTGATTTTTTCTCTGTGCGGGAAAGTAAAAATTTTGGAATTAGAAATATTATTGTTTTGATGAGCATGTTTTGAAACAACTTACATTAACGTGAGCTAAGCCGAGAGCAAAATTCAGTATAATATACAATGTTATTTAGCTGTTCTATCTTACTCGTATCAATTATATATATATTACACCCATTCACTATGTAGTCCTAGATATTCTATTTCATTGAAACTATCTATAAAAAATGTGCAAGTTCATTTTTGATACAGAAGATAAATAAATATAAAGATAAATAAATTCAGATATGTTCCTTCAAAGAATATAGTGGGATTTGTTTCATTCTCTACACCTTTCACTTTACCTAGATTCATTTAATGGATATTTTAAAAATTAAAAGTTATTTTATGACTTGTGACAGCAACATAAACCTTATTTTTGACTTTGCTTGTAATTTGAAAATGTACCCTCACACAATTCTAGTGTTTTATAGATTTGACCCATCCTGAAAAGAAAGATTACACACTCTATTAAAAAGACCCAAGACACATTTGCGAGATGAACTACATATTTTGTTTCAACTGTAAGAAAAAGGCCAAAATAACTGTGAGCAGATAATAATAAACACAAATGTTCTAGTAGGTGGGTATCTGACCCAAACAAAAGTGTGAGATAAACAATTTCGTAGTGTAATATCTGAATAAAAATAGATATATGAGTAAATGTTTAATGCCAAATTTAGTAAGCTAATATGCCTGCGCAAGCTTTGTCAAAACTCCCTCTTGCTATGTCCACCCATAAATGTACCACTTGTCATCACTTCTGTGAGTTATTCACGTGAATATTTATGCAAACAATTCTACCATAAAATAATATGAAGTGTTGAAATGTTTGAATAGGAAGTTTATGAGTGGAAACTAAATAACACATTTGAGCAGCTTCTCGACGTAAAGTCTACAAAACAATACCACGCCTATTTTAACATACAAATATAATATCTTGGTACCAACAGTACCAGGCTTTTTCCCCCTCCCCCCCGGCTCCGAAATATTCACATAAAATTACACGTATGGGGTAGGGACGGGTTTAGTAGAAATTAGATGAAACTTACTCGCGTTTCCATGGAGGAATAGGGAGATAGCATTTAGGGAAATCCCCCCTCAATACACCTGGCTAGTATTTGAACCCTGATTTTCTCGTCACCGGAAAACCACATTAGACGAATTTGACGTTTGAATTGCGTGCTCATCTCTGCGGGTAACGGTGTTACTAAACGATTAGCACGCCTTTCTTTGACCTGAACTGGTCAGGTTCGATGACGCTTGGCTCGGAGTGTTTTTTTTCTCAATGCGGTTTTATATAATGTATTAAAGGCAGATTTGGTAAAATTTGAACCCTGCTATTGCCCTCTTTCTATCCGGCCCCGTGTTGTAGTGGTTAATACACCTTGCTACGAACCTAGGAGTTCCTGGTTAGATTCATGGCTGGTACCTTGGGTATTTTCCTTTAAGTGGTATTATCCCAATGGTCACCAGAATTTTGTTAGTTTGGCTTAAGCTAGGCTTAAGACTTCCACTAGCTCACACCTTCATAGTCACTATCATCATATCATCTTATTGCTGGAACTACGTGTAAACAACCTCCTATGGAGTACCCTGGGCAACACACTCTACAACCAGTGCGGCTAATAGTCTACACATAGGGCAAATGAACTAGATGTCATGTCCATTCCGGTCAGTAAATCCAAACGCTAAAAAATTATTTTAAAAAGTAAAACAGGTGCTCAAGACATTTTTTAACAAAGGTACCACCCGCTTCTGTAGTCACTTGGTTTAGTACGTCACTCTCGCAGTTGAGTGTGTTGCCGATAACGGTAATATCCGGGTTTACATCCCGGACATGTGTACTAAAGGTTGTTATTCCTAAATGTTTTCCCACTTTCCCTTCCCGTAAATGTGGGTGCAATTACTCTAAGATCAACCATTCTTAGCCTTACCTTACCATTAATGTAACTATACGGATAGCTCAAGACGTGGTACACACAGTCAAATAAATATTCCTACTCTATACACGCGCACCTATAGAACCGGATATTATATTACTCGAGTTTACAATAAGTTCAGCCATTTTTTATTTTAAAAAATTTCCCCGCGTCTCACTACCCATCTGAGCTATCCGAAAACTTACGCGAATGAGGTGGGGATTAGGAAATAAGAACTATACCCTAATATGCGTTAAGGTAAGGTTGAAAACTATTTTATAAAAACAATCCTTAATACGCAGATGAAATTCGAGCCCAAATCTCTCATCATCGTAAAACCAAACAAGAAAGGCTTTACGTTTAGTCTACGTACCCATCAATAGAAGCTATAATCCAGTTCTTATATTTTTATTTGCCCAAATAAAAATAGTTTGAAGCGATATTTAAAATTTTTGAAATAGCTATTCGAGGATTATTAATAAACATTAAATTTACTAAAGATGATTTTGACATTGTTTTGCTTAAAACATTTATAAATGAACGTTGGTACTACCTACTTTATTTTTAATTGGTATAATACACATTGTTCCGCCATTTTAATATAATAAATCATGACAAATTTTTTATAAAAGCCATTACAACAATAAAAAAAAGTATTCTAAAATCTGACTAATTCTTAACTAAACGCCAGCATATTAATAAAAAAATTTGAACGCTGAGAAGTGTTTGATTAAAGCTGGCTTATCGATATAAATATTCAAAACAGTGACAAATGCTTGGTTAAGAAAGGAATATTAATATAAAAATGTAAATACTTATAAAGATTTGATTAAAACTTGCTTATTTTTATAAAAACTATGAATACTAGCATATGTTTAGTTAAAGTCAGCATTTTAATATAAATATTCGAAATACTGACAAATAATTATTTAAAGCCGAAATATTTATATAAATATTCTAAACACTAAAAAATGTTTGGTTAAAACTAACATGTTAATATAATTAATATTCTAAATGTTTAGTTGAAACCAGTATATTAATATAAATATATTAAACACTAACAATTCATATTTAGTTAAAACCATCAAATATTTCAAACAAAAAATATATTTAATTGAAACCTTATCTAGCATTAAATAGCTAATATGTTTCCGTCAGAGTCCTTTATGGTATGTGCAATTATTACATTTGATGAAATGAAAAACTCATTTTGGTGTAAAATATTCAGGATCACCCCTTAGGGACGTCTCTTTTTAATGAATGATATCTACCCTGGAAATTTAAATAGCTGGAGAGTGGCATTAAAACACAGAATATATATACATACTGAAACAACATATCAAGTGTTTAACAAGCTTCACTCATCTAAAAGAAAATAAAAAAGCATATAATTATTTTGTGGCTATATCTTCGTCAGTGGTCACGTTGACAAAGGCGTCAGTCTCATATTTTATGCTTTTCCGCTGAGAAGGAGGTAGGTGTACAAATATCGATTGAATGGTTTTCCCTGAGTATTTTCCAACTCTCTCCACTAAAATGCGAGTACACTTGCTCTAGATTTTACCTTTACCGCCTCTACCCTATTCTCGCAATGGTGGGCATACATACTAAATGTTGGGCTCATCTAGCCTGACTTCCCGTTAATGGGGGAGTTGTGACTCGAATACCAGCCAGTTGTAATGAGGATATATTTAATTATATGATTTGTCACACTTCCTCCACGCAAATGTTTACACATTCTCTCACAATCCTACATTTATCATACCTAACCCTTTAGCGTTGTTAAATAGCGGATAGCCCGAAATGATAGTAAGACGAGGTGTACAAAAAATATATCTGAGCTTAGATTTAGATTAATAATTATAATTAAACTCGCCATAATCTAGCTGGAAAAAGGATGGAAAAACATTCCATTGCAGACAGTTGAAATTGAGCTCCATCATTTAGAATCAAAGTCTGGCATGCTATCCATGTGGTCAAGTCTGTTTTCTAGATATTTTAAGGTGAGATTTTAAAATACGCGTAGTGTGGTTATTTCAAATTCAAGAATTTTTTTCATACTTTTTGCGAGTTAGAATAACATTTAATTTAGCGATAGTTAGTTCTTAGCCCTGAATCTTGTGTTTTTTTGTGTTTTGTTGTGTCTTACCACCTCTCAAAGGCCATTTACATATTCAAATCAGTGAGTTAGGAGTGAGTAAGGTAGAATGTATAAAGAATGTATTCATATTTGAGTAGAAGACGAGTGGAGAAGAATTAAGTAAAAAAAAACCTTTAATACATCCGACTGCTTTTAAGACTCGGCCCACAGCGACAGCCAAATATCCGTACCAATGAACATGTGGACAAAGGCGTGATTCTCATCTTGTTTAGTTTACTTGTGTCTATAAGGTCGAGGCTGGAATTACAAAAGTATTGATGAGATTTTTTTTTTACTCCGTGGGTTTTCACGCTCCCTCCAAGTAAATACTAGCAAGTTTCCTGTAAGTGATACTTCCCTCATCCCCCCTTTAATAGTGTAAATATTCAAAGAGCGCGGACAAGTTGCAAGACGCGGAGAACGAATACCCACACACTAGTTGTTTATACCACCACGTCATACTACCTGTTCAGGTTATACGCATATATGATGGTTAGGCCTACTATAATGGGGCAAGGATTAGAAAGTAACCCTTTTAGAGATGATTTACCCACGTTTGCATGGAAGGAGTGTGTGAAACCATTTAGGGAAATCTACCCTCAGTAGAACCTACCGAGATTTGATACCCAACCTCCCCGTCATCGGCAGGAGAGTTTAACAAGAGTGGCGCCTTACATCATTCGGCAGTAGAGTTTAACAAGAGTGGCGTCTTACATCATTCGGCAGGAGAGTTTAACAAGAGTGGCGCCTTACATCATTCGGCAGGAGAGTTTAACAAGAGTGGCGCCTTACATCATTCGGCAGGAGAGTTTAACAAGAGTGGCGCCTTACATCATTCAGCAGGAGAGTTTAACAAGAGTGGCGCCTTACATCATTCAGACCCGCCTCGGTGGCATAGTTGGCTAACGCGCTAGTCATGTTGAGCTCGACCGCCGAGGACGGGGAGATCGAGGTTCGAATCTCGGTTGGGTAAACTGGGGGTGACTTTTCCTAAATGGTTTTCCACTCTCCCTCCACGCAAATTCGGGTTCACTTCCTCTAAATTCAACCCTCTCAATTCCTAATCCATTAGCGTAATTAGTACTTAGCGTATAACCCGAACGGGTAGTAAGACGCGGTGCTAAATATTATTATATTATTATTATTACTTCATTCGGCAGACTAGTGTTTTTGTTGGGTTTTAATAAGCACCGCGTCTTACTAACCTTTCGGTTGGATACACTTATGTACTAATTACACAAATTGTTTTTAGGTATTAGTAAGATTATAATTAAAGGAAGTGTACCCGCAATTGCGTGGAGGAAAAGTGGAAAACCATTTTGGAAAAAAAAAACTCTCATAACACGTGACCGAGATTTGAAACTTGATCTCCCCGTCATCAGCAGTTTAGTCTACAGAGAGAGTGGCGCGTTAGACCACGCAGCCACCGAAGCGGGTCTGACTAGTGTAAAATGGGGGGAGAAATATAAATTCAAAACTGTCGAAATGGTTGATTTTAACTTATTTTGGTGCCACTTATAAAAACTAGTATATTTATTGAAATTTCACGAAAGTTTACCTGAAATACAGGTTAGCAATTCGATTTCATTACTTCTCGACGCAGTTTATGCTCCTTTGTATAGGCCTAAGGCATCGGATAAAGATGTTCTTTTTTAACGAAACCATAAAAGGGAGCTATAGAATGAAGACGTTATCGCTTGACTCGAATTCTAAGAGGAAAAGTGCTTCTACAGTCAAACTCTCATATAAAGGGATTTTAAAAGAACTCAAACAGTTATTTTATGTGTCCATTTTACTATATCATTAGTGTTACTTTATAAGTATTGATAATACCAATAAAAAATTATACCTTCAAGACACATGATTTGAAGGATGAATATGTGACAGCAGCTCTAGAATATTTTTAACTGTCAGATAATGCCCTTCATATAAAAATTAGACTATAACAACCCATTGCTTGCTTAAAACCACTTCATGGGTGGATACAGAATATTTACACACTAGCTGGTGCACTTGTTATTCAAACGGGGAATCTATAAAGAAAGCTGTTATTTTTAGTATATAAAATAAACCACAGGGAATAGTAGCCAAATCTTAAATTATGTCTAAATATTAATCCTTTGTTGTAATAAATTATTAAACAAAAGGTGAGATTGGCTGATTAGTACACAATGTAAAAATAGAAATATAATCCAAACTTGTTTTATAAGCCGACATTTATTTTGAAGATCAAGTTATATCTTTTCTATACACAATACTTCGAACTCTCTCCTGTTGATGCTAATAAAAAAGAAAGTAGTGTTTCACAGAATAAGTATTTGGTTGCTAAAAGGTTGTAATTAAATCCAATCAAAAGTATTTTAGTATCTTTTTACTACGTAAACCCTGTTTAACCTTTTTACCCAGTTACTCTTTTAACCCATTTTACCCATGTTGCTCTTTTTTGTACTTTTTACTCCTTTTTAACATTTCTACCATTTTTACCTAAAGAAATAACTTTTGCGATTTTTTTCTTTATTGCCATATTTAACTTTTTTAGCCTCTATACTCTTTCCACCCCGTTAACATTTTATTCTTTTTTCCCCCTTTTCATTCCTTTTGAGGCTTTTTAATCTCTCTTAATTTTTTATTTTTTTAGCCCTTTTAACTTTTATATAATTTTTTTTTATTATTTACTTCTTTTTCTTTCTTACCATTTTAAATTGGTTTTTCCCTTGTTACTATATATGATCAATTGTGCCCTTTTTGCCCTTTTTGATATTTTGGTCATTTTTGGCCCTTTTGTCCTTTTTACCTCAGTTTATATTAATTAACTGGCCTAGCCCTGGAGAAATATTTTAGGATAAAAAAAATTTTAATTAAAAAGGTTGTAGGGTACAGATAGTGAAGGGTAAAAATTATAAAAGGTAAAAAGGTTTACAGGCAAAAAACAATAATACACAAAGGCTATTTACTAGAATTATATCACAACATTTAACAAATTAACAAATAATCATGGCGACATGAGGAGAGTTTGTTGTAGATACCAAACTCTTGTTTACTCTGCATGGCAACCAAACTTTCATGGCCACCAACCTACACTATATATTGTATGAAATGAAGTAGTAAAAATTTCTCATGGCGTTAATAATATTAATTTAATTAAAAACCGAATAAATGAAGACATATTATTAGGTTTTAATTAATTAAAATTTATAGTAAAGTTTCTCGAAATTCTGACATATAAGTGACATGTCTGTGTACAGGATCTAGCTAAATATCTAAATGTCAAACCTATGGGTGCAGTAGATATCACACAATGCTCATGACAGACACACAACTCTTCATTTTGTTAATGTAGAAGAGGGTTTGACTTATAAATAATACACTTACTACCCGTCCTGGCCATACACATTTGAATTGAGCTAGTAGTATAGGTACTCGTAAGGTAGAATTTAGTGGAAATATACCCACACTCACGCGAATAAAAGTGAGAAATCATTTCGAAAGATTCCCCCTTAATGTATAAAATAACAAGGTAATGCAAAATGATATGATCTACTTGTGTTCTCTTTCTAGAAACTTAATTATTTTCTCTTAGTATTTAGCATTAATTTTCTAATTGCCACAGGGGGCGGAGAGTCAACTGAACCTTTTGGTCCTTCCTGAATCCTCACTTGTACCACACGCAACTCACATTAAGTGTGTTTCATATAAACAGCGCTCTTATTAAAACAATCCTCAAACCACTACACCCTTGCCATTTTTTTATGTCCTTCGCTGTGAAAGTTCTAGTGATAATAATTGCATATCTGGGCTGCATCGGTCGTACCCCAATTTGTGGAAAGATTAGCCAGTACTAATGTACCGTTTCTCAGGGGAAGCCTGAATGTACTAATCGCACATACTTTCCGTGGAGGCTCTTTCCATGTCCCGAAGAGGTGAGAGGATGATGGTAGTGAATATGACGTGGTAAAGCTTATTAATATTTTAACCTAGCTTAAGCCTAGTTAACCAAATCCTTGAGACCATGGGAATTATTACCCTTTCGAGAAAAATCCAAAGGTACCAGTCGGGAATTAAATCCAAGACCTCTAGTTAAGCAGCCAGGGGCTCAGAGCACTCTCACTATACCGCAAGGCTGGTTGAAGGATGTAATCATAATTATGATATGAAGGTGGTTTATTCCTGAAAAAGGTTGGCGGAGTTGGTGTGAGATGAATGAGGGGTGGGGTGGGGTGGACTGACGGTTTCTAAGTAAACAAGTTTCCCTAGAAGGGTCCCCCTTAATTGAATGTGATAGCCCACAAGGGGGGCCGGTATTAAAGGAGAAGCTTTTGGTGTCTACAAGATTACCCTCAGCGAGTGGGTAGTATTTCAACGTTCAGTGCTTCAATAACAAATATATGAAGCTTATTAATATTTGTATTCAAAAATTATTCATCAAAAATACATTTCTAGCTATAAGTAGATTAATTTTTAGTGTTTTTCATGCATGGAACAAGTAGAATTAGGTTAGATGGTAGTTTGTAGAGATTCTGATTTGCGGTAAAGAAAATGATTGGACTTTGTTGAAGTAAAATTTTGATTTCGTTTTAAAAAGGCGGTGAATAAATATTTTATTTTGGTTCACTCTCTTTTTTTTAATCCACTCTTATTTAAAAGGATGGTGCCAAAATAGAAAAATTCAGAATACATTGTATACATCCCATACAAACCAAAGATGAAGGTTAAAAATATATAATTTACTTAATCATTGTTGTTGGTTTTTCTTTTCTGTTTTCTTTAAATATTTGCTTTTGGTCACTATGGAATTTATAACACCCGGTTCAAACACATATTCTACCAATACTCCTTGGTTGAGGGAAACAGATTTCCTAAACTAAGCGAAATTATTTGTTATTGGTATGCTCTTATGGTTAACTCTAATTCAAACTCAGAAGTACCCGGTGTTGCTTTTCTTTTCTTCAACGAACAATAAAAAATATCTACATTTTAGTCCTTAAAACCTAGTTTTTAGTAAATTAAAAACATATAGTAAAAACAATTAAATTCTAGCTTCAAGGGTCAGTTATGTTCGTCCACAGGGACTACTAACTTTTAAATTTAAGACCTATTCGTGCTGTAGATAATGTGCAATCCTCATGGCAGATAAACAAACTCCTAATTTTTTTAATATAGATAGACAAAAATATCCATGATCCACATTTAAAAGATCATTCAACCAGTTTTGTAAAAATTTCTGTTTCGTGAATGTATTATTAATTTAATAAATGTTAAGGTGCACCGTACAAACTTTCTCTCTCTTTTACCTTAAAATAAAGATATTAACTAAAAAAAAACTCGTAAGATTTGTGAAACAAAACTATTTTTTGGCTGAGTTCTAGTGAATATCCTGCTTTGCCGGAAAAGCTAGGAAATTTATAATGTTCTTTGTCACAACATATAAGGGCGAACCAGGTTTTCAACTTTGGTTTTACTAGTCAATAAATACAGGATTATTTTGGATGTGGAATCAGATCTGCTGATAATATTGACCTATTTGCCTCCTAGTTTGAAGTTTTTGTGTGCAAATAAAGAGCGTCACACAACCCATTCAGAAGTTCATTATTTGATTTTAGTATTTGGTAAATAAAAACATATACTAAATAAACTCAATAGCCTCAGCTCACATTCAAGCTATATCAACCAAGCAAACGCTGTCTGCTGGCGAAGATAGTTACAGCTTCTGCGGATAGAGGGTGTCATGTGGAGAACACAACAAACCCTCCAGTCTTTATTACACATGTCAAAATCTTGTACACTTATATTTATACGAAAAAAATAGACAAATATTTTGTTACCATATAAATCTCTACATAATATGCTTTAATAGTTTGTAACTTATACAAGCCTCCATAAAAAAAATGTGTGTGTTATGAGAAAAAAAAGTCTAAAATAACAGGCTGCGTCTTGGAAAGTTTGGGAAAGGCTTATCTAAGACCTCACTCTCTCAATAGACTAGACTGTTAGTGATGGGTAGATCGGGGTAAAAATCCTGAATGGGTGTCCTTAATACGATTTTTCTAAATGGTTTTATCCTCTACCTCCACAACATTGCAGGTACAATTACTCTTAATTCAACCTTCCTAATCCATAACACATTAGTGTGATTAGTACATAAGGGTATAACCTGAATAGGTAGTGAGATGTGGTGTGTGTGCGGGGAGGGGGGTGTAGTGGTGATGGGTGTGGGGAGATATTTTGATAAGTGTTTAAAGAGCACTTTTATTTTAATACTCTTGTTTACTTTATTCCCTGTTCTTCGTATCTTACTACTCGTACGGGCTATACGCATACTTACACTAATGAGGTAGGGATGAGGAATACAGAATTTAGAGGTAGTGTATCCGCATTTGCAAGGAGGGGGAGTGGGAAACTGTTTAATATAAAACATACCCAGTTGGGAGTTGAACTTCCACATCCTTATACATAAGTAGTCAGACTAGTTTTAGTGCGGTAAAATTTATATATGTAGACCTACCAGATATTTATAGTATTTTTTATATTGAAATAACCAACAGCAGATATTTTATTTTTATCGTTGTTGTATTTTAATGTACTGGAAAAATGTCAACCAGACTGGACGTGTCGGTTAGTAATGAGTGCATTTTAATTAATACAAGTTTAGATCCATTACTTCACTGTGACACATTTTACAACACTTTATAATGGATGTGTTGTCCATTAATGACTATTAGGAAATATGGTAATTAGTAGAGGGAAGACTTATCAATCATTTCAATTTAGAAAATGAAATAGTTGGTTGAATTATTGTTAATACACCTAATATCACTCATCTCAATGCTACTTTAAAGTAATTTTACTATAAAGTTTAAATTGACAACACATGTTATTACTATTTTAATCATTATTACTACAACGAATTATTTCAGCAACAGGGAACCTTCTAAATATGTATCAATCTATTCAAACAGTTTATTTTAGATCAACTATTAAAGGCCCGTCTACAACCAACATACCCGCTTGTCGGACTCGCAATTACGCAATCGCAAACGCGCTCGTAAAAACGCTTCTCTTAAATACAAAATAAACTGTCTACAGTAAAAATACGTAAGACGTAATTTCAACCAATAGGAATTAATACGAGTTAGCCACTCACTAAAATAATAAATGTACCAGACTGTGCCAATTAAAAAAATCATAAATGGCACTGCGTTTAAATTATGATGAAACAAATAAACAGATAGATTTATTCTTGCAAATTTGCAAATATTTATTATTATTATTATTATTATTATTATTATTATTATTATTATTATTATTATTATTATTATTATTATTATTATTAGTAGTAGTAGTAGGTTGGTCCTTGCTATGAGTGGACGTGTTTTTACTAAGCTCCATAAGCAAAATATATTATCAGCATCTAAAGATATTGAGTTTGTTGAAATACTAACCTGTCACTTCACTCAAAGTGTCTGCGATTTTTGCCCATTGCTGTTTTTTCTGTGCTTCGTATTTATGTAAGTGTTCTTTATTTTCATAGAACGGGCGATATTGCTTTACGCATTCAGTTAAATATCGTCAAATTCCATTTTAAAACTCAAGTGCCACACAAAAGAAATTACAAAGACAATAGATCAGACATACACAACCAAAGACTATGACTACATAATTAAAGTCATATTATAGTTTTAATAAATACATTAATATAGATAAATAAGCATTATTAACTATTAGATTGTTCTTATTAATTATAAAATGTAATATATACAACTATATATTGCATGTGATGTTTTCCTAGATTATTTAACTATTCGTTATCTGACTAAAGTGGTCTGACAATAACTCTTTCTGATTGGCTGAACGCAAGCCAACGCAGCTTCATAAACGCAAGAGATGGACAATGTTCATCTCCTCCCGAAAAGCTGGTACGACAGTTCCAACATACGTTTGTGTTTACGTAAGCAATTGTAGACTGACAAAATTACGTTATTGCGTAGCTGCGAGCCCGACAAGCGGGTGCGTTTGGTTGTAGACGGGCCATAATAGGAAGGACTTTTATGTTTTTGATTAATTCTATCTGTCTACTGTGATGTTATTTTTGTTAAAAGAATTACTTATAATATAACATGGTGGCTACAGACAGGGAAAACAGGGAAAACCTGGAAAAGTCAGGGAATTTTTGGATGACAGGGAAAACAGGGAAATGTCA
>CABFWO010001039.1:171531-213234 GCA_902155825.1 Timema genevievae | reverse complement strand
ACATACATACATACATACATACATACATACATACATACATACATACATACATACATACATACATACATACATACATATATAATCACACCTTACTCTTAAGGGGTGGACAAAAAAATTTGCATGTAGCTCGAAAAACAACTCGGTACTTAATCCATCCACACTAACTTTCTCTACTCTTCCTTGTCCTTGCATACGCTTTTAGCTTCAACAACATCCATTCACCGAGTCATACATGCTCTTTTACTCTTAAGACTCTTAATGTTTCTATTTTTCACACATTTGTCTACAACATTTAACCATTTATTTCATGTCCTACTCTTTCCTTTTGATCCACACACTCTACCTGCATATATTAGCTTCGTCAGTCGATCCACTCACCCTCTAAACATGCCCAAACCAACGAAAGACGCTTCTTTCACATTGGCCCATTGTATTCCCTTTCAAACCACACTCCTTCAGCACCCATTCATTACTGACTATGTCCATACTAGTTTTTCTTAGATAGCTCATTCCAAATGCATTCACCTCGTCCTTGTGTTTCTCCTCACACAACCACACTTCACACCCATGCAACACTGTTAGCTTGAACACATTTGTACAATACTGCCTTCTTTGACTCTTTCAATACTATTTCAGTCTTAGCAATAGTCCACATACATCCAAATATCCTCCGCGCTACATTCCCCTGGCCGTCGATTTCACCATCCATCCTTATATTTTTACGCATCATTTTGCCCAGATACACAAAATCATTCACTTGTTATAACAGTTTTCTATTTAGATAGACTAAGCTGGCAACCATTTCCTGATCCATCCTTATCGTAAACTTCCAGCTTAATTTTGGAGACATTTATACGAAGATCAATTTTGCACGTTGCCACATTCAAACGATTGAATGCATTCTGCAAGTGACTTTAATTCTCAGCCATTAAATACGGCATCGTCTGCATTTGGCAGTACTCTCATATTTAACATCGTCCATTTGCACATAAACCACGTCCTCACAAGCATCCCTTGTACACTTATTTATTTTTCATTTTTAAATCATTTTAGGTATTTAACGTGCACTTTCTGAACCGACTGACACGACTTATAAACTAACTTAGATCTAAAATAGACACAACCCTCAGTTCCAGCTGTAAATTCATCCGTATGAAAGGCTAAACCCACATTTCACCAATGATACATTTCCCGGCCATGTCAGGAATCGATTCCGGGACCCTTAGCTCAGTAGACAGACAAGCTTTTGACTGAGCTAGGGTGTCAAACTCATGTATTTGTCCCTTAATACATTAAACAACCTCTGAGACATAGCACAGCCTTGTTTAACACCCTGTTCACTGTGAAACCATTCGCTCAAAGCTTTATTCACGCAAACGCACGCTTGTTTCCATCATACACCGCCTATGAACGTATTTAAAACAATTAAACTCACGCCAGTGGGCATGCCATGTCGAGCTCATTTAGTCTGGTTTGAAGGTGATGGAGGGGTCGGGAATCGAAATCCTTATGGGTGTACCGAGGATATTATATTTCCTAAATGGTTTCAAACTCTCCCTCTATTCAAACGCGAGTATACATCCTAAAATAAATTTAATGTCTTCATCTCCATCCTATCACCGTAGTAAATGTATGCGTATACACCGAATGAGTAGTAAGACGGTATGATTAAATAAAAATCATTTGAAATAAATAGATTATATTGTAAAGATGAATGATACAATTGTTTTTCAATGACCCCATTTGGCCAGATTTAACGGAAAAGGGTTATCAGTTTGGGTGTACTTAGAGTGTTTCTTGTACTAAATCGTTTACTATCCTACATCAGAGTAAATGTGGGTAAATTCCCTTTAAATTCAGCCTTTTTATTATGTGGTATGAATATTTAGCAATTACGATTCCTAGTCAGCCAGGATTGAACTCTGATATTTATGCTAAGTATGCAAATAAATCACCATTCTAATTAATTGTATTTTAAAATGTATCTGGTTTAAATGAGGTCCTCCATGTTTGTTGTGGATAAACATCCCCGTGTTGCACCACATAATCATATATCTCCTTCTCCCTATTAGCTAATTTCCCGCGCCGGCATCTCGAAAGAGCTACCGTGCAGTTTTACCAAATAACGGAAGTCTACGCTTTGCCACTCTTCACTGATTGGCGCCGTCCTTGAATTTTTACTCTCTCTACACCGCCTTTACATAGGCAACACTTCACGCACGGGAAGAGATCTCAACACCTTGGCAGGAAAGGGGGACATATGCCGTTTGTGTGTACACTGCACGCGCGGTACCTGTAAGGGTGATGACGAATCATCAAATAAAAAATAAGTGAGACATATGCTATCGTTAAAATATATAATTTTAGAGCTTACTCTTAAATCAATATCAGTCAAGAATCATGTATCAGCCCATGCATAACCTCATAGAGTGCGGTCATTTGTTGTTGTCAAATCCCTTTCAATAATAATTTCTGAGCAGTAAACATAGAATGGGCATAAAGTAATTTAAACGTAATTACATAAGCAGTCATTTTGTCTTCAATGCTCTTAGAATACTCAGATTCCAGCGAATAATTTGTTAA
The DNA here is from genome assembly GCA_902155825.1 of Timema genevievae. Classification (NCBI taxonomy): domain Eukaryota; kingdom Metazoa; phylum Arthropoda; class Insecta; order Phasmatodea; family Timematidae; genus Timema; species Timema genevievae. The sequence goes on along the minus strand of CABFWO010001039.1, from coordinate 210,651 downwards.
ATAACATGTTTCAAGTGTTTTTTTAGGCTAGAATGGTTTGAACAAGTCATGTAAGAGTGATCGATTGCGTACTGATTATGCTGTTGTCAGATTACACTAGAGTATAAAACAAAATGGCGTCCTGTAGCCAGGGCTAATATACAGCCTTGTTTTCCTGGACATATCCTCTTTTTGAGACGGAGGTATTTTGTATTAGGTTGATATTTTAATTTATATGCTGGAATAACCTTGCGTCAAAATGATAGGCAATCTCAACAAAATATTGACTATAATATATCATAAATATCGTAATTTATGCTAAAGATTATGACTATGATTCATCTTATTTATTATAATCAATGTATAGTATTTTAAAAAAGAGGTGTTTTATTTTTACTTAAAGAAATCTACCCAGGCCCTTTTGCAGTTTACCTGAAGTTCATTTTATTGGATTCTTTTAAATGTAAGATTGGTCAGGTATTGGACCACAAATGTTGTAAAGACGAAAAGATTAAAAAATATATATGATTAAATTACTCCGTTATTTTGATAGTTTAAAAGTTGCCTCACACTTAGTCTTTAGGTAAACCTGATTGTTTTCTGAAAATGCAAACGAGTATATTCACATTTACGGACAAGATTTAAAAAATAAAAGTTGAGCTTTTGGAGTGGTCAATGGACAAAATAAAAACGGGGGCTATCTGCTGAACCTATAAAGGGCATTTTAACAGTGTGTACAATTTTAATGACATGCTATGTTAACGATTTTATGATTATAAGAAATATCAAAATTATTACTGAACTTTCGAAGAAATTTGGACTAAGTTAAAAATACCTTTAAGCATAAACTATGTTTTTCAACATGTCATGTTTGTTTATTTATGATTTCATATGCTCATTTAGATAATTTTCTCCTCTAATTTCTTATTCATAATTGATCTTAATATTTCCATACAAAATTGAAAATGTATCCTCTTATTTGCTTCCAATAATGTAGTAAATCTGCTTCTGGCTGAAGTACAGTATACCACCTAAAGTAAGTAAACTCTTCAGATTGTCTTTATTAATTATGTTATAACAGTATAATTATTACAGAGGACTTGTAATGAAGATGAAATGAAAAAAAATTCAAAATACAATAATATTTTCTATTAAAGTATAACTAAAACAAAGCTGCCATCTTGTGTAAGCAATTACCTAGTTGGTCTGATATTTTGCTCCTACTTTTTATTTTGAAAGGGTTGAATTTAATCAAGGGAAGTACGCACTAATTTCCGAGCATTCTATTTCCAGTTTTATTTTGAAAGTGTAAAATAAATTACAGAGAAAGACGCGCTGGTTTTTGGGAGTTTTTTTTAAATTATGTTTTATGTAGAAAGTATTAAATTTAATAGAGAGACTGATGTGATATTTGCCAAGAGTTTTATTCAGTTTTATTTTGAAAGTATACAATTTAATAGCGAAAATAACGTGATGGTCTCCATGCGTTATTTATCCAGTTATTTTTTGAAAGTGTAAAATTTAATATAGAGAAAAGACGTGATAGTTTTCATATGTCCTTTCTCAAGTTGTATCCAATGATTCGTCCCCGAGGGAGAGGTAGCATTGGTCGGGTGGTCTAAAGTGTAAAACTCGTAATAAACTTGACTTCCGGGAAAGGAAAAGTTGGCGTTCAAATCTCGAATGGATACATTGAGTGTGAATAGCCGCATATAGATTTTATGTGGTTTTTTACACCTTCACTTTACACTGATAAGAGTGCATTTCTTCTGAGTTACCCTCCCCATTTCCAAAGTTTAAATTAAGTCGTTAATAGACCTTGTGTTGAATGCACTAAAAATAAAATAAAATAAGTTTATTAAGACCTTATAATCGAGGGGTGGTTTTAGTTCCTCACCTGGCCGCCAGATGCAGAGCGTTGCTTCCCTCCATGTCTGAGTCTGTCAACAAGCAGGCCGTGTTCGCCAACAACCACTGGAGCGCTGCAAGCTGTCCCAGTACTGCGGTATCATGCAGGGGCGTAGCGCCCACCCTCGTCCGAGTCACGAACCCCGGTCCCAGGCCCGAGACCCGCGCCAGGTACTGCATCACGTGCAGGTGCCCCCCTCTGGCCGCGTAGTGCAAGGGGGACGCTCCACGCCGGTCTCTCGCGGCGCATAGGTTTGACGAGCCAAGATGGCGTCGCAGCACCCTCAGGAGGCGCAGGTCTCCCACCCGGCAGGCACGCAGCACCTCGGCGCTCTCTTCTTCGCTCAGGTGATGCCTCATCGCGCATGCGCATCACTCCCCCGGCAAAATAAACCTCCCTTTCCCCGCTATATTCAAGTAAATAGTTTCATCCACGAGTATATTGATGTTGGACCAGTTCTGGTAGAGGAAGAAATATTAACAAATAGTATTTAAAATTCAAAACTTGTTTTTTAAAGACACTCGTTAATTTTTTTTAAAAATAAAAAAACTTTACTATCGTGAATTGAAGCCGAAATGAGACGAGTGATTGGCCTACCTGAATCAACTCAACTGGCAACTGGCCTGAGGACGAGATAGGTTTCAGTTTCCAAAACGTTGTTTTTTCTACTGTCTTCGTGTCTGGTTGTCAGTTTCCATTTTATCTTTCGCATTCCCTATTTTTTTTATTTTGTCCTGTTATTTCAGTAAGCATTTTAACTCAATTTTATTTTTATTTCAACTATAGTTTAAAAAATTACTAGACAAATATTGTCAGTAAAAGAATACCCTTCCCCCACAAAAATACTTATACAGTTTTGTTCTAATTTACATAGATTGGTTCATTTACATGGTCCTCAATGTAAACAAACAAATATTCACTAATTTCATAATATATTAGTCTTAATATTGTTCCTGGTATGCAATCCAGTAAATTAGCTCCAACCATTCACGGTGTAGGCTAACCAAATTAAATTGAACAATTAAAATTAGTTTCGTTGCACTTAATATACACTTTAAATAACTCGTATGTCTTCTACTTGTAAATATACGCATTTGTTAAGAATATCTCTTACATAAATGGTTCGTAAATAAACACACGTTTAATTACTAGGCATTAGTAGGCGTTTAATTTGGCATATCTATAAATATTATGTCACTTTTAAAAATATTATTGATTTATATTATAGATTATTTTGAGTTATTGTTACGTAACTCTGACTTAACTATTTTCAGAAATGTCAATTTTTTTTTAATTTACATCATCTCAAAACCAATCTTAAAAAAATATAAATAGATACAATTATTGGTAATTTCTTTTGCAGTTATAGTGTAATAAATTATTGATACATTTCACTTATCTTCGGTGAGAAACACAGTAGGCACGTCCAAATATTTCTTAATATTATCAGAGTTCAAAATGTGTCACAAGCTACTATTTTCAAGAAAACACCACTAAAATATGTTACCACAAGAATATTTGTAGTTCATCGTTGCCCATATATTACACCTCACTATATTGACGCGTTTAAAAACAAACTATCAATAGAAAACATTAAGTGATTCACTCATTTAACAGATTGTCAGATTTCGTCCGTTTTATGACGTAATAAGAAGATGATTAGCCCTCATAATATTTTATAGACTCTTTAACACAAGAGAAACAGACCACGGGGCTAACATAACCGTGCCGAACTTGAGTCCGTACTAGACAGTCAATTAAATTACGAGGGCTTAGCCGAGTGGTCAAAGGTGCTCTCAACATACATGATAGGAAGAAGGGGGGTNGGGGGGGGGGGGGGGGGCAAACGGCTATAAGGGAAAGTGTCGTTTGTCGGCAAAGAACTTTACTTGCGTAATTAGAGGGCGTCCCATTGGTCGACTCGGGCGGTTCAGTTCCTGTTAACAAGAAGTTGCCTCAGGTGTTCCGGTATCGTCCACGCTGCTCGCTGTTGACGAACCTTCCGGTGTGGTTGGCCAATAGCCCCGGGTTCCTCTGAGGACGTCGATGAGATGTTCTCGTACCACTGGCTCTTTAGATCCTTGTGAATACGAGTCTAAATCTTCCATACAAGAACTTAGAGTCCTTTATAAGTGGACATAAATATATTTGTACATGAACAATATATACATGAATTAAAAACCCCTACATACGAAATTAAAAATTTTTTATACGATCATACGGTTCTCTCCATACGGACCTAATACCTCATTTACGCAAACTTAAAAAACTTTTACATACAAATATAAAGCGCTCCAAGCATAAATTCAGATATTAACATATGACTCTCTAAACATACCCCCCCCTTATTTTTACCACGTATAAGTACTCTTTCGAGCTTTACGCATAAATTAATTTTATTACTCTAGTGGAGTTGGAATGAGGATGGTTTAGTTGAAAGGAAAATGTACCCACATTCGCGTTGAGGGAGAATAAACAAGCATTTAGAAAAAAAACTATCCACAGTAGACCCAACTAGGATTTGAACCTTGATCTCCCCATCACCGTCAATCCAGATCAATAAGAGATTTACGCGTTAGAGCAAGCGACCACCATTGCGAGTATAAACCATTTAAATACGTTTAAATACGAGCTTTCTATACACGAACCTAAAACTTCATTTTACATGGACATAAAGATCTCTTTATTAGAACGTAAAACCCTTACATACAACTATATTACCGTCATTACATGAACATAAAGCCCTCTCTAAACGAACATACAAATCCTCTAAACACGAATGGTAGTCCTTCTGTACACGAACACAAACCGCTCTATACACTTGTCTAAAACCATTTCTAACTGACTGTAACATACTACATATCTTTAAGTCTCTCTAGACATGAGCCTGAAATCCTTTATTGGCGAATATTAGTCTCCCCCAAACAAAAAAAAAACTAAACTTCTACAACCGCGAGCTCATAATTCTCTAGACACAAGTCTAAAGGCTTTTACAGCCGGCCCACCACGAGGTGAGGAGTGGGGCACGGGGGAGGGGGGACTATTGGTACCATGGTACCGGGTCCGGGGGCCCGAGCCAAAGATCTAGGTTTACAAGTTTAAAAAAATATAGAAGATGTAAAAAATACAAAATAGAATATGGATGATAAGCAATCTAATCTATACTATAAAACAGTGAATGCCCAGCCCATATGCTGGGGTAACTTATTGGTATTTATCAAAACTATATCATTGGTTCGATCTAGTATTGCCCTTTGTTTCAAAGTATTTGTAAGTTTCAAGGTGACTGAGTCTACTATTTTGGTACTGAAACTAAATTTGGCAGAAAAATAGAGTCGGGGAGTAAATCAAATTCAATTAAAATACTTCATCATGTGCGTAGAATTTCAGTGTTCAATTAACTTACGTATTAATTTTTTATGCATTCATTTTCTTTTGTAAAAGTTACAACAGAGTTTTAATTTAGATTTATAAACCAAAGTTAAGTATCAATTTAGAAATAGGAGGGGGGCAATCCCCCTCTGGAAATAGCTTGTCTCCTTCTGACGTGAATAAACTCCCCTTCCCATAGAGTAAACTTACCCCCTTTAGATTTACCTCACTCCCCTCTGATATAATTGAATATCAAGCAGAAAGATAGATTTGTATCAAACTTTAAATAAATCCTAGAGGCATCTAATTAAAAAAAAATTGGGTGTAAACCACTCTGAATTGATTCTAAAGGCATCCAATCAACAAAACTGCCAGAGGAAGATTATTCAAAATAGATTCTCAGAGCATCACATTTTTTAAAATTTGGTGAAAGAGTTTCACGCTAAATAGATTCAAGAGACATATAATTATTTTCGAATATATTCCGGGTGAGGACCCTCCAAATAGCTTCTAGAATCACCTAATTTTCAATTATTTTTCTGGGGGAGGACCATTTAAAATAGCCTCTAAAAAAATGCATCTAATACTATGGACATTTTAATATTAAAAAAAAAAATCTGAGGACGCCCCCTCCAATTAGCTTATAGGAGAATCTAGTTTTCAAACATTTTTCAGGAGAGGGCCATTCAAAATATCTTCTAGAGGTACTCAATTTTCAAAAAATTGCTGAAGGGAGACACTCCAAATAGCGTGAAGGAGCATCCAAGTTTCAAGGAGGAGAATCATTCTAAATAGCTTATAGGGGCATTCTAATTTGAAAAGGTTTATGGAGAAAGACCATTCCAAAAAGCTTATAAAGGAGTCTTATTTTCAAAAAAGATTTCAAACTATGGCTACTAAATAATTTTTAAGACATTTTGACGGGGGAGGGTTTCCACGACCCTCAAAAACTTTTTTTTTTTTTGCTAACGGCTCCCTAGACAAAGACGATCTTGCCGCCACTGAAGTTAAATATTACAAAGAGAGGGGGGCCTAAGCTTAGCCCTTGGTACCAGGCCCGGTTTGCATACTAACATAAAACCATCTATGAATGAACCCAAATTCTTTCATGCACCAACTTACAGTACAATTTTTCATAGGGAAAGCCGTTTAGAAAATCTGGAAACCCCTACACCCGTCCCCCTCTCCCTCTCTTCTACGCTCTAGAGTATTATTCCATCATGAGATATCCTTCACTGTAGTGGTCCTACTTTCGCACTGAAACAAATTTCTCACGATCTTATCCCTTGCAGAGCGGCTTCATTATTGTGAATATTACCAAACATAAATACGCTTTAGTTCATAGTTGAACGAAGAGATAATCAAGTAAATAATCTTTGGGCAGTAGGGGTAATTTCCTTTAAAAAAAAATAGTATTAAGCCTATTGTTGGTCTTGTTAGTTTCCCTGCTCTAATGGCAAAGTGTTGTAGTGTTCGGAGCTCATAGGAATATTTTTTACAATTCCCTTAAGCACATAAAAAAAGTACATCTATTTTATTAACACATGAACAACATATGAAAAACTAAAGGTGCCCATTCACGAGCCGATATATGAAGCAATCTAGTTGGCAATGTGATTGCTCTGAAACTGCTGGTGGATTGAGTTCACCCAATAACGAGGCGACTATACAATACATTTGGTTGTCAACCGAGATTTTCCTCTATCTTGTTTCTATCAGTTCAAGGTAGACTTTTGTGACGTGTGGACATATACTATCAATCAGTGCAGTTTCGTACCCTATTATTTTATATTTTTAAGGCAGTACTTGTTGTGGAAGTCTTTGTAAAATAACTGTGAATTTGTAAGGCTACTGTTTTATTTTAATATGTGGATGGACAATGAACAAAACTCACTGTCAAAAACAAAACCGAAATACTAGTAAATTCATTAAGCTGTTATAACCAACTTGCACTCACACAACCTACTGTAGAGAAAACAACAAGTGCAAACCGAGACGCAAAACAAAACAGGTGCTATACGCATGCGCATATCTAACAGATTGGCAATCCGGTTGCATTCGTCCATTGAAGCATTGACATTTGACTCCATTCACGGTGCAACCACTGCGCAATCCGCTTCAGATTGCCGGAGAGGACAATCGAATTGACGGTCCAGACCATCAACCAAAATATTGCTCAGGCAATCTGGAGACTGTCTGCAATATGTTTGCCTTTGCACACTGACTAGGCAATATTTAGGCAATTTGGTCAAAATCGATGAGATTGACAACCAGATTGCTTCAAGATTGCATAGTGAATGGGCCCCTTAACAGCACCAAAAAGGATGGACTACACTTATTACTACTATAATGCAGTCTGCAGATGCCTGGAAATCGCCAATAGTGAACGCAGCTAGATAAATTGTTTGTTTGATGCAAAGTTTAAGAGTACTAAGTATATTGTGGGAACTCAAAATAAACAATCAATATGGAGGGTGACTAGCTCAAATTTCATGATTATTTCTTGACAAAGAATATTTTTATTTGGTTTTAGTGAGCAAAGCTATTTGAATATTTGAAATAACTGAAATAAATGCGCTTCACTTTAAATAGTTATTGCATAGTATATAAAAAATGTGTGGTAAGATTGAATGAACCAATATCTGTTTTAGGTACCCGTAAATGCCAGAATAATTCTAAATGTCATAATTTAATATTTGAATTTTTGAACATCCGCACACCCCTAATGACTACTAAGTACTAAATAATGTCAGAAATTATCCCTATTTGACAAAGGCAACATAATATTATCAAAACTAATTCGAGGACTATATTTATATAGTTTTACTTAGTATATCTGAGAAGAATACACCGTGTTAAAAAAGTACAGAAATGAATTATTTGTTACTAGTACAACACTGTCCCCTCAAATGTCCGCCGCTCAACACGATAACACTATACTAGCGCTAATAAAACATCTACCACGTTTAAGGGAACTTTAGCTATTTAAGAAAGAATAACAAAGAATTTCAACCAATAACATCAAATTAAATAGGAAGTTTAAAACGTCGCTTTATAATGTTAAAGTTAAACAATCATACAGTTCGTGTCCAAACAAATTAATTATATTTTTCACCTACACCAAATGATTAATAAAAGTTTAAATGGTTTATATCATACATATACATGGACAGTGGTATAGTCCTGTATAACATAGGTAAGATATAAGAGCTGTATAAAAAGGCACCCTGGCAGGTCACTCTCACAATGAAATAACATCGCATTTAAACATGCTAAATGGAAAATTAAATTAAGAATTTAAAGTCATCCGACGTTTAAGGTTATGTTTTAATGGTTTTACATAAACTAATACAAGCTATAGATAATAATAATGTAACTAATTTCATTATTTTATGATAACTTAATGATTCGTCTAAGCCTACAACATGTCTCGCCCACATGTAGTATGAGTATTAATATTTGACTGTTTACAATAACTGTCGCAATCGCAGTAGGACTAGTTTTTTGGAATTATCGGAAAGAGATGAACATTGTCCATTAAGCAATGACCACAGTTCATATTATGTTGAGCTCAGGAACAGCTTTGTCACTGATATGACGTGGTTTTGTCTCCATAGCCGACCAATGGTGTAAATCTTACTGTGGATTCACATGTTCGCCGAAAAACTAGTGTAGAACAGAAACGTGGTCACGTGACGTGCTCACGTGACGTGCTCTAAGCCAATCACAAGATTTCTGCTTAATTGGCTCGAGCTGTTCTGCTGAAGTTCATCTAGTCTCTACTTTGTCCGCTCTGCACAAGACAAGATGTTAGGCAGAGGAGAACCAACCCTCTCAAATCAGTGTGCATGCACATTTCACAACGCATGTTCTCTGCAGCCAGAAACTAGCAGACAACTTCGTTGGCCGTTGTGAGGAGAATTGAAATAACCTATTGATGTAAAACGTGTATATCAATGTATTGGATTGTGCCCCGAGACAGCATTATAATTTGTAAACATCCATCGGGACAATGATCTAAAATATATGTCTATCTACGAGAAAGTAAAATCTGTTGAAAGCTGTTTTTATGTCAGCGTTGCAATGCATCATGGGCCAACTTAAAGTGTGTAAATTGCTGCGCCTCTGAGGCAGGTTCTGCTTTCTATTTTTGGCGAATGTGTGAATCAAGTTTTATCCTATGGTAGTGGGTCCCATTGATTTAGATCTGAACCATTTAGTTGGATAAATATTATTCATTGATCAACATGATACTAAGCAGGGAGCAGTGTTTTGTGGTGATTATTAAGTTAATTACACTAAAATCAGGTTCACACTCATTAGAACTACAAAGAATTGATTTAAAGCCATCTGCCATAGTTTTAAAAGACTCAGGAATCTACATCCTACTCCATAGTCATTTAACGTTTAGTCAATAAATCTGTTCAAAACTTTTATTTTCAGTTCTATTCTGAAACGTCTGCAAGCGTTGTTTATGGAGTCCTCGGCATGTCACTTCCATTTTATTCGATCACAAATCCAAGCTTAGTATTTCAAAATCCTTCAAAAGTAGCCTATTGAATATTCTTCTTGACAAATGTCATTGACTTTCATTCCACTGCTTAAAATAATTGTGAAACAACTATATCTTAAATTGTTCATAATACTGCTAAAAAATGGCATCAGATTGTAATAATGGTGTCAAGGTTTGTTAGTAATCTCCACACCGCAGAATTTCCCACTCGGAGTTGCTTTTATACTATATTTTATTCTTTCCCCTGATCTGGATTTCATTGATTTAATCATTTGTAAGTGTATAAATTAACCTGAACAGGAAAAAGATGCGGTGCTTGGAAAAAATCAAACTGTACAATGTATCATCTTATCAGCCCTAGTCAAAATACAAGATCTCCGCTGTATTTTATTCTGAAAGACTCACTAGTTCTTAAAGGTAGCCTATGTCATACATCAAACCCAAATAACACAAACATTTTTTTGAACTCACTTGATATAAACATTCCCAAACAATTTGATTTTTCAATGCTAGCCTATATAAATTTAGAGCTATATATTTTTGTTTCTTTGGTCTCTACACATATTAAACTAATCTAAGGGCAAAGGATGGTAATTTCTTAGAAATATAAGTTAGTCCTCTTAGCAATTGCTTACACCAGTGGGATGGGTACACTCTAGGTGATATCTAGATACATTTTTAATTCTCTAATACTTAAAAATCTAGAACTAATTAATCTTAATATACGTATGCTCTAATTTATTGTATGTTGATTGTGGATACTAATACATTTTGGTAGTGGTTGTAACAGATAAAACATGTTTCTGACATTCACACAAAGCATCTAGGCTACTATCCCTAAACCTGCTTCGGTGGCAGCATAGGCTAAGCCCTAAAGTGTCCCTATCGCAGTAGGCTAGACTGCCAAAGACTGGGAGATCAGGGTTTGATCTCGGTCAGGTTTATTGAAGGTGTTATTTCCTAAATTGTTTTCCTCTCCCCTTTACACAAATGTGGTTAGCCTACAGTTCCTCTAAATTCAACATTCCTCATCCCTAACACATTATTGTAACTAATACATAGGTGTCTAACCCAAACAGGTAGTAAGATGTGGTACTATATAGGCTTTACTATTTATGCTAGTTATAAAAAACTGTAATTAAACATGTTTATTTTTAGGTACTGGTTAACTCAGTTCTACTATTTGGATTAATAGCCTATTCTTCTGTATGGAACAAAAAAGGAACTGCAACCTTGAAAAATTTGACATGTATTTTTAATAAACATTTAAATGCTTTTTTGAAAAGTGTACAATTTCTTGGAAAAGTCATGTCAGGACTCACCGCTGACCAATTAAGAATTATTGAAGCAAAAAGAAAACTTGCCTTGCAGATTAAGGAAGCCAAACAGGCTGCACAACAGAACTTACCCAAGACTACCACACATCATGAGAACATTTGTAATCAGAGTGAAAATAAAAGGGATTTTGTTAAGAATGAGAATCATTCTATTTTATCTTTTTATGGATCAAATAATGTCAATACACCATCTAAACCTAATATTGGCATTACAAGCAAGTTTCTTAAGCCCACATCGACTGCCATATTTAACAAGTCCAAGCAGTTCAGCCAACCTCCCATAGTCAAACAAACTCCATTTGTTCAGAAGGGCAAAAAATGGAACAGTGATAATTGTGTTGTAGCAAAATGCCATCTAATATCTAAAACACAATTTGCAGTCGATGTCAAATACCACCAGCAGCTCATCAATATCTTCAAGTCAATGAAAAGCGCTCTTTATGGTAGGTAGCTATTGATTCTCTTGTAAAAATTATAGAAAAGTTTATAGTTTATCATTTCTTTTAAGGGGGCACCCTACTTAAAATTATCTTTGAAATACTTAGCAGATGTTCAGATGTCTCATAACATTTAAATAGATCTTACCTACCATAGTGGCTCATTATTTAAAAATATAGTTATCTTATATCAAAATGTAGGTGAAAATCACTAGCAGAGCTATAAATCATTAACAACCTCACATTTAAGTTTTTAAATACAAAAAAAAAAAGAATCTTACTATGGAAAAGATAGAAACAACCCAATTTTGACAGAAGTTTTATAAAAATTCTTGTATCTCAGAGATTATGTTAAAGAATAAAAGGCACTAGACAAAACTTTCTTTATTTTTTTCATTTGTTGTTATGGTTACAACAGTAAAATCTAGAATCTTTTAAGATTTGTTTGTTATTTTTAGCTGTTAGAACTGCCGGTCTCGTAAGATATAACAGTGTGGGGCTTTTGCCCTTCAAATAGGTGACACTCTTGATAAATGTAAGAACCCACTATTAAATTGACTATACCTACTGTACATTAGGAAAGTTTCCTCTTAGTGTGTCAGTTGCACCGTGGTAGTATTATTAAGCTGTCTTATCTTTCCTCAGCTCTGTCACAGTCGAGAGATATAAGATAGTCAAAAACATTTCAATAGTTTCTTAGTGTCCCCAAAGGATAAGTCTAACTCGACATCTTTGAATATAATCCAGGAACTACAATTAGGAATATTTAGGACTGCAAGATTCAACCACCAATGGGTATTATAAAATAAGGTCAGTCCTCTTAATTCCCTGGGGGAAAAAAAATTGTAATAATTTTACCACACTTTCCTCAGATGCAAAAAATCGTCAGTGGAGCTTTCATCTCAATGATTATTCAGAGCTAATGATGGCTATGACACCATTAACAGGAGAAGTCACTCTTAAGGGTCTGCCAAAAATAATTTTGGAGGTACTGTATCTTTTTTTTTCACTGCCTCTTAGTACTTAGTTTCTTTAGCTATATCTCTATTGAGATATTATCTGAGATTTTTTTACTTATCACATCAAATTCAGTAAATTACATCAGTTGTCATACCAAAGAATGAATACAATGATATAAGTCTTAGGACTAGTTATTTTGGCCTAACTTGCTTCAGTGGCCTAAAGGTCTAAGGCGTCACTCATGTTGGACTGGCCTGCTGATGACAGATACTGAGGTTCAAATCCCGGTTGGGTCTACTGAAGGGGAATTTTCCTAGATGGTTTCCCACTCTCCTTCCGCACAATACGAGTAGATTACCTCTAAAGTGCTTCCTTCCTCATCCCTACTCCATTAAAGTAATATATGTGTATAACCTGAACAGGTATGAAAAAAGTTTGGCCTAATTAGTGTGAATATCTTTATTTAAAATCTAGACAGCCTTTTAAGTTTTACTCCTACAATATTTTTATATGATAAAATAAAGTCTAAAAATCTTCCGATATGAAGGCCTACAGACGGTAGAGACAAAAAAAGGGTAGGAGAAAATTATATGCAATATTTGAATGAACACCTGTTTGGAACTACAAAAATGTTATTTGTTTGAAAATTTGAAATAACACTCGCAACACATGTAATAAGAGCTCAAACTTTTAATCTTTTATTTTAAGAGTTGGTTGGCTGTGAAAAGCTGGTATGGTTTAGAAAAAAAGTTTTGCCCAAAGAGTCGAACATTCAAATATGCCCTTTTATAGTGTATCGTGCATTTGTTTAGAAATAAGAAAATGTTTGAGAAACTATTTTTGGCTGTGTGTGCCTCCTTACCCCTCCCTCCCTGCTCTTGGACCTAGTTCCTTGACACTGGATCCTGCCAAAGGGCAGTGTGTAACTAGAAACAAATTTCAAATTTCACACATCAGATATTAGAATCATAAGATATATTTATAGAAAATCAAACCATTCTTTGACCAAAATTAATATTAATTTCTGAACTTTACTTTTTAATCAGAGCAATTTAAATTGAATAAATTAAGTTAGTGTCAGAATTGCACCAAAAACTAACTAAATAAATGATAACTTTTCTTTAGACATTCAGAAATCCAAAACCAGAAGTGGAAGTAACTGATGATGAGTTATTGAAAATTGATCCTGAACTTTTCTCACACCTCATGGTGTTTCAGAAGGAGGGAGTCAGGTAAGTTTACAACATTAAGCCCACTTGAACTTAAAAAACTCGTAAACATAAATTTTAATTGCTATAAAAAATACATAAACAAAGTACTTAAAAACAGAAACCCCCATAAGTCAGCAAATTACTCTTGTCAGATAGCTTTTGTAAATTTTCAAAAAACTTTATCTCTCACAAACTGCACTAATGTGTCTTAATGTATAATATAAACGTCTTTATACCCATTTCGGTGGCAGCATGGTCTAAGGCATCACTCTCGCAATCGACTAAAATGCTGATGATGGGGAGATTGGGGTTTGAATCCTATCTGGGTGTACTGAAGGGGGTTATTACTAAATCTTTTCCACTTTCCCTTCATGCAAATGGGGGTACACTTCCTATAAAATGCAACCTTCCTCATCCCTAACACATCAGCATTTAAATAAATACACACACACATAGCTTGGACGAGTAGTAAGACACATTGCTTAAAAAAACTTCTTAAATAATTTAAAACTAAATCTCTATTTAGGTACATGGATATTTCACTTCACAACACAATTTCAGTATCAACCTTTAAAGAATAATTCCTTAGTGGCTTGTCTTATTTTAGATTTTGAAGAAAATTTAGAAATTTAGAAATATACTAAATGAAATACATAATTTGATAATACTTGAATTAATATGATCAGTGACTAAACATTGGTCTTAAGTCTAGTCAGGCTTGCTATTTGCAGGAAAGTTAGAGCTTAAATCTCAGTAGTATTTACTGAGTGCAGTAACTAAATGGATCCCCAATTTCCCTCTTTGCAAATGTTGATACATTTTATCTATACACCTCCTTATCATTAAAGTGAAACTGCAGAAAGACATATCACATAAACTCTTGGTAAAATCAAATAAAACTCATTGGTATTTGTGTATTGGTAAAGTTACAAAAAAATTCTTACTTATATTGTCAGATACCTTAACCAAGTTTGGAACAGGTGTCTCTACTGAACTAAGTGTTCCTAGTGTGGCAGAAAAATTTATCGTTGGTGAAATTAAAGATTCAGCTTTCACTTTGATGAATTAAAAGTCGAGGGACTTTGTGACAAGTCTATTTTAGTACTAAGCAGTTAGTTTATAAGCTTTAATCTAATAAATTCAGTTGGTTCAGAAAGTTCATGCTAAATACGCCAAATAATAATAGTAATAAACATAACTTATAGTCTAGAGCAGAGGTCCCCAACCTTTTTGTACCTTAGAGCACATTCAAAACTAACGGTAGTGCGGCGGGCACCATTTACTTTTTCAAGGCAAATTTATAGCAGAACATAATTCATAATGCAATGCAATGCATTGCACACACAAAAATACATATTATTAAAAAGAATTGTGAGTTCAAAATTTAATTAAGTTTTTTTTAATTCTTATATAAAATAACGCAAATGGTACACACGCAAAGTTAATCCAAAATGAGTTTAAGCAATTGAAACAATTTTTACCAAACCAAAAGTCAATGTCAATAAATAAAAAAATACTCCTTTATGTATGGTTTTAACAAGATCAAAATAAAGACACAAGGAACTATTTAACTTATCACCTCATTTTGGTGCTTGGGTACATTTTTAAAATATATATTTATTCTGTGTTTATTCAGGCAACAAAGCTTGGTAGATCCATGCCAAGATATTTACAAAGGAAATGGGAAGTATTAGGATGGTATTAGTGAGTGTGAAAAGAATGATAGACTGGGGTGGGTAGGTCTTTAAAATTAGGGAAAAGCAGAACCGGTCAGCTTGAAACTATTAGAATGGTAGTTCCAGTAAAAGTACACTTAAATGAGCCGGCAAAGAAAGGAATGAGAGGGAGCGATTGGAAAGAGGGGGCTTTCAATCACCAAATTCTTGAGAACAGTATACCTGGAGATAAGCACAAACTTAATTTTTGTGGGAAATGTGACATTAAAATTATTAGTCAAAAACTTTTCAGCTGTGGTCAAAAAGTGGCGGGCAGACGCAAAAGGCCATGGCGCCCGCGGGCATAGGGTTAGGGCACCCTGGTCTAGAGAGATAAATAAAAAAAAAAGTAAACTCAACATTATAAATACAAAATTAACATTAAATAACTAACTGTAGGCAGAATTTTAGTTTGCATATAATATTATAAAATATTGTATATAGAAGACTATCTTCCCCCTGACGTGACTCAGGTTTGGTCTCTCAAAGTGCGGCCGCTGCCTCCTTGCGGACGACATGGGCCTGGGAAAGACCATCCAGGCTCTGGGGATAATGCACTACTACCGCGGAGACTGGCCACTGTTGATTGTGTGTCCCTCCTCGGTGAGGTATGACTGGCTTGAAGCCATCCAAACGTGGCTCCCCACCATCCCTACACACCACGTAGAGGTTATGACCTCGGGGAAGGATGACATTGGGGATGCAAGGGTCCTCATCACTTCATACGACCTCATGTCACGCTACGGCAAGCAGTGGCTCACGCAAAAGAGTTTCGGTGCCGTTATCATGGTGAGTCCGAGACAAGACAATATTTATTTTTGGGTACAGAAGTCCACTATAATCAGGAGGTCTTGGGTACTTATTCATAATAAATACAAACCCTTTTTATAACCTCTCCTGTGGTAAATTACTACTGTAATTTGTTTGAATCCTGGTTGTATGAATTTTGAAGAGAGAGGGGCTATTTATACATTCCCTACTAAATCACCCAAAGGTGGTTGCAAAGCAATTTTTGAAAGAAAGAAAAAAAAATTGCACATGCTTCTTTATAAATTTTCAAGCATTTTAAAAGCAATTTTTACTAAAATTTTCTCTTGGTACTTAATCTATTTCTGGATCCAAACCAGGTAGTTATTTCGAAAAAAATATTTTGCTGCTCTTAAAGTACCTAAACCACATTTCATGTAATTATGTGTTTGTTCCAGTTTCATTTTGAATGATTGAAATTCAGCGTTGGCTTTGTTTATGAACTGAGTTTTTAAGCCATTGAAAAGACATGAAGGGGATAAATCTAAATATTCAAATTTTCACCATTTAAACCCTATTCCCATAGGCGAGGAATTGAAAAAAAACTTAAGTATGAAGTATTTTATGAAAGCTACATATGGTATAAATTTGGAGCACTCTTCCTGTCAGGTTTTATTACTATGGAGTTATTAATAAGTCTCAAATGCTAATGTTAATTGCGGCATACCCATAAAATCGATACCTTTTACAGGGAGTGGTCACTGTACAGCAATGATAGTTTATATAACTATCAGAATTTCTAACAAACTAAATAAACACTGCCTCTTATAAACTTACTCACATACTGTTCACCTAAAGATGCCTTAGTAGTTGATGGTCTATTATTAAATTTTGGAACTAAGAGTAATCTATTTAATTCATCTTTCTGATCATTCAGGATGAGTCCCACTTCCTAAAAAGCTTCAAGTCTGCACGCACTAAGGTGGCCATCCTGTTCTTCAAACAAGCCAAGAGGGTGTTGCTCCTCAGTGGTACTCCGGCTCTCTCTCGGCCGGCGGAGCTCTACACACAGATTGCTGCCATTGACCCCAAGGCTTTCGGAAGGTTAGTGACCAAGGCACTCCTCTAATTGGTCATGTGAGCCAAATCCGATGTTTTTCTCACATGTTCTTACAAAATATGAGCTTTTTCAAAATCAAATTCAATTTCTTAGTTTTCATTTATATCAAACATTAGCTCAAGTGCACATTTTGAAAAATACTAAATAGGTGTGAAGTATTATATTTAACATGTTTTATATTCAAAAGTGAACGGTTTTATTTAGGATTCACAAAGTGAATAGGACTAGATATTATTTAAGAAACACTCAATTCTACAATTAAAAATTTTCGGTCCTGTTGATAATTGAACCTGTGACTTAGTTATATAGGGAGACATATCATTGATTGAGTTGGGGAATCGTTTTCATTTAGTTGATTCATTTGAAAATTAACTACCATGAGTAAAATTAATTCACTAATTGAAGTCTAAACTGTCCAGTTTCCATGATTTTGGCCTGCGATACTGTGCAGCAGTAAAAACCAACTGGGCTTGGGACTACAGTGGCTCGTCAAACATGGTGGAACTGCACTTACTTTTGGAAAAGCGCTTCATGATTAGAAGACTCAAGTCCAATGTCATCTCTGAGCTGCCACCAAAGATAAGGTGAGTGTTTGGATTGAGGCTATCTAAATTACAACTGTTTTCCACTTCTCATTAAAAAAGCCGAATTTATTTCCTGTACCATCTTCCATAGTTAAATTAGAAATTTAGGCATACATTTATAACATGTATTTCATTCTGTTAAATCCTCGCTTCTCCTCTTGAGTAGAAGAAGTGATGATTACAATTACAAAGAAAGTTAAATAAGGAAGTCTTGGGAAGGATGAGACATAAGAGATAACTTTAACAAATCAATTTGATTAAATGTAAACAAGAGAAATAGAATTACTTACGTTTTTAAATAGATTTCATTTCAAACAGTTCATTGTTATTTAAGATAACTTTATTCAGTTATCATAGTTGTATACTTCCCGATATGCAGGAATAGAAATAATCACCTTGATGATAAGGAACTAATATACATAAGATTGAACATATGGTTTAGTTTACTGACTCTAGAAATTAGGATTCACGCTCATTCTCCTATGAAGGAGCGTCTGCCTCAACATGGCGGAAATAAAAAATAGGCAACAAAAATTAATTCAAGGTTAATACACAATACATAAAGACAATCCAGCCTACCTAACACCAGACTAAAACCTTAAAGGGCTATTCATGAATAGTAAAAAAATTAAAGTGAATAGTAACATGGGATAGTTAATCCTAATTTTATAGAGCTACTATAAGTAGCTACAAAAGCTTTCTAGCTTTTGATGACTCCACTGAGAGTTACATAAACCAAAGAACAATCTCCTTGAAGAGGAACCAGCATTTTACAAATAGTAAATGGCAATCAGGCATCTACACTATTAAAATACTATGGCCGGTCAATTCCTAATAAGTACTGTCTGGACATTCAATAGTATATTTATATTTCCACCCGTTACTAGGGCACATAGTACAAACAATATTAGTATAACTTGATACAAACAACGCCTAAAGGGGCCGGAGACAAAACACTATCACCGCGGGCCACTACTACAAACTGGTAGTGCTCCCACAGGATGCGCACCCTAAATAGATACACTACAAAGAGACAATAATGACTTCTATCTGTCACTGACCGAACTAGGTGATAAAAGAAAACGTTAGATAACCTGATACTTGCCATAAAGAGATCCTAAACATGCTTATATCGTTTAGGGAATCATTATTATTTCCTAATATATATATAACTATGTCTTAAGGACTTAGAAAAAGAAATCAGACACACTGACCCAGTATATAAAGTCGTCTGAACCTAGTTAAATAGAGCATTAAGCCCTTGAATCTAAACTACGCCATATGGGCATAGTAAAATAGTCAGACATTCTGACACAAAAACTATGTCTGATGGACATAGAAAATAGTCTGACATTCTGACACAAAAACTGTCTGATGGACATAGAAAATAAAGTCAGACATTCTAACACAAAAAATTATGTCTGATGGACGTAGATAATAAAGTCAGACATTCTGACACAAAAATTATGTCTTATGGACAGAGAAAAACAGGAGTTACGAGTAACATCTAAAATTAAGCCTTATGGACATACATAGTGAATAAAGTCAGATATTATGACTGAAAAAACTATGTCTTATGGACCTAGCAAAGCGGAGTATAAAATCTAATCCAGATTCTAAATTGTAGATATTCAGAGTCTCAGAAGAGGCTTCCTCTGTGACAGGGCGGTGAGGCCGACGCCTAACACATCGTAGTCACTAGTTGATTCTTTGGTGATGCAGGTTTACGTCATAGTTCTTCCTCCGTCGAATTAATACAGTAGAATATATTATGTGAAGCTAGCATTGACGCTTATATAGTAACGGAACTGACCTACACAGGGACAGGCTAGCATCAGGACATCTAAGGGAGGAAGGGGGTAAAGTTGCAATAATTGCACTGAATGACCACTAGCGCTCTTTGATGGTGTGGTGCCCAGAGAAAATTATCTGCCTTTTCTTGGAAGCGTGGCTTTTAAGACGTCGAATTGCTAATGGTGCCGGCATGGTCAGCTGGGGCAGCTTTCCTGGAGCAAGGGCGCTTCCCGTCAACATAAATCCACAGCGAGTTAACACCTGCCTCAAATTATTTGAACTTATTAGGACTTGTAATCATTGTGTTAGTTATATTTATGGTATTTTTATTGTTGATGTTAAACAGCCGGTTTAACATGCTACACTTTAATCTCTTGTCCTGTTCTCATAGTTCACAATTTATTTATTTTTTTCATGTTGAAAACATGAATGATATTGTAATATCCTCAACGTAGTCTTATCTATACTGATGAATAAACCACTATCTGGCAAAGTCGTATTCTCTCTCCTTACTAGAACGAGAAATATCAGACACAAGTTTAATAAAATGAATTATTGCCTAATGGCATAGAAATGTATAACCAGACAGTGTATAAACACTGTACAATAATGTAGTAAATGATAGTGAAGGAAGCCAACCTGAAAGAATAGTTTGGTTACACTTAGATAGAAACAAACACACTTCTCTCTTCATTTCTTACACTGCACACTTTTAACACTGCACACTTCCACAGTTACACATTGTTTTAATTTTCGGAAATATTCCTTTTTCATATAAAGAGATACATACATGTATCTCTTTATATCCTTTTAGGTTGGCTTCCTTCACTATCACTTACTTTACATTATTATACTGTGTTTCTATACTGTCTTATCAAACACAAAGCTAGGTTACAACAACTGTAATCGTCTCTGACGAGTCAGCATATCCGACTTGGACTTTGCTCACTACCATCTCTGCACTAGATACATTCCTTTATGAAAGCACAGGCTACCTGCGAATTAGTGACGCATCATTCCATAGTAAAAAAACATGCAAAATATGTAGAATTTAGTAAAATATGGAACGATAAAAATTGAAAATACAGTCGCATACAAGTTAAAATTTAATTCGTTGACATTTCACTCTTCAAATTTATAACTGGCAGCATTAAAATATGTAATTACAAATAAATCCAAGCTCTACTGATTGCACAAAGGCCCTATTTGATAAAATTATGTTAATTGATATTGCATCATAATGAAGTTTGTTAATATTCACATGGTCTACTATTTAACACCTTCTCAGAGGTGTCTGTGTTTATATTTTCCAAGACTTTATCAGCTTTCAACTGTACTTAAAAAAATGAATAAAAACACCACATAATTATTCCACAACTATCCATCCTGTGTAGGTGTCTGTAAGCTTAAGATTTTCATTCTGAGTATAGCAAGCTTGAATTCAATAATCATATAATTTTTAAACTATTTAAATAAAACTCAAATGATGAATAAATACGTTAAAAAAGTCTTAAATTTGAAATTAAGGCTCATTTATTAATAATAGAATAAAACATTACCTACCTTTTAATTTACAACAGCTGTAAAAAAAATTAGTGAAAATAGCATATGCTAATGGCACACTTCACATGCAGCATTCACGCAAGTAAAGAGATTATCTTGTATGAAAAAAGTGCATTGAGCAAAAACATTTAGTGATAAATAAAATGATAGAATACTAGGAAAATGGTAGAGCACAAATAAAAGTAACAACACTGACACATATTTACACACACTTCAATATTTCGATGCTATTGTAGCATCTTCCTCAGGAAGTAGTAGTAATTAGACTGAAAGAGAGGAATAAATAAGGCGTCAGCCATCACTAGACTCACAATACAACACTTAAATAGCCTTATACAACCATCATCCAGACATGTATGTAGAAAAGTTAACAATGAGTTATTCATCACCAGATTCACAATACAGCTCTAAAATAGACTTATACAACAAACTCACATTTACCTAGTCTATAAATTGGTCACACTTGAGCATGAACTTATATTAATGGCTTTAAATTTGAGTTCTTGCGGAACACCAAATTCTATGTCATTTCTGTCTGGCTCGCAGGGAATTGGTTATATTGAGTCAGGACATGATAAAAGGAACAAGCTCTGAGATGAAAGGTTGTGAGAAGGCCCTGAACGTGCAAGGGCTCAGAGGCATTGAGCGGCGAGGAGCCTTGCTGAGCTACTACTGCGCTACTGGGAAGGCGAAGCTCCCAGCCATTGTGTGAGTCCACCCAGTTACTATTGGTTGGTTTTTTTATAACATTTTGGTGTTTTGAAACTCGTTCTAGAAGTATTTTCTGAAATTTTACTAAGACTCATATTTGATTAAAAATTTTAAAAAATATATTAAAAATGTTTGAACTAGATCCAAAATTTAAAATCAAATTAGATTCAAGATTTGAAATGGATACAATTTAATTTAAAATTCTAATCTAAAAGTCAAACTTTTTATAATTTAAATTTTTATAGAAACTAACAATAATCTATTGTAAAAAAAAATCACCAATTTAATCATAGTATTTTAGGTTAAGCTGTCACATCTACACTTGATTTTAATTAGAGATGTCATGATACGTGTTTTTCTCGATTTTGATTCCAATTCTTAAGTTCAACCTTGATTTTTCTATTCTCGATTCCGATTTTTAAACTTTTATTTCATTTTTTTTTTTCCAAGCATTCAACCACATATAAAAATATATATGTATTCAACTTCATAACATACCAAAAACTAAAAAACGTTCATAGTAATACAAAAAGATATTTAATTTTAACAAAAAAAATCAAGTTTACCAAGTATTAAATCATATAATCAAAATAATAAAATAATTAGGAATTACATTGTAGTAAACATGTATTACTACCTACAAATGAAGCCTCATTGAATCAAACATTTATAAATAAAAAATAAATAAAAAAGTATAATAAACAGTTGTTGAGAATGTGACGCTGTCACAGACATAAAGCAAACATGGACGATCTGGCTCACCTGATCTGGTCCCCTTTGACTGGGCTGGATCTCGACTTCATGAAACACGCGCACTCAACTCCACTCAACATCACGCGGCTTACTGACCGCCCGATTAGAGCGAGACTCGGACAATTGAACATCAAGATGCGCTAACCCGTATGCGCCGACGGTTGTGTTCGAGTGAAACAAGACTCATCCACCGGCGCGTGATTTGAAATTATCACGAGAATAATCGAGACTTCTGTCGAAGCAACGTACACCCCTCTCCCTTCGTCCCAGTGTGATTCCCGCCGTTTGTGAACACGTGATTGACTTTGTACAGTATATAACGGCTGGACTGTGTAGTGATGTCACTCATTTCTCTGCACTCGATTAGGTGAGACACTTGTCTTAGATTTAGACGTAGGTTGTTGTTCGACGTTTTCTAAATTATGTTTGGGTGAAATTGTTCAAAATTTAAGTTTCGACTTTAAATATAAATCATGGTTACTAATAACTATATTTCTCTGAGACTGCAGGATTTGCCTGTCAGCCATTATGGTTTATGCGCTAGCTTTGTTTCTTTGTACTTAACGTTGTGTCCGCCTCACGGACGGGTTGGAACTTTAGCATGTCGCCATCTTGGGGCGCTAATGGAACTTTAGTATGTCGCCATCTTGGGGCGCTAATTATTTCTGTTTAATGTGTAACTTATTTAAAATAGTTGTTCTGCTTGCTAAAAGTTAAAGATTTGTTATGATTGTAATTTTTTTTAAGTTGTTACTCAACTCGGGGGGCGCGAGCCCGTGCACCCAGCACATTGGTCATTATAATAATAATAATTAGATTGAACTAATTTGATTAGGATCTATTGTAACAGGTTAGGTTTAGGTAAATCATTTATTGCTTTTCTCTGTTGCGCCTTACAATGGCAGTCTATTATAAAACTTCATACTTATGTCAATATAGTGTCAACATCGCCAGGTCGTGTAGACCTATACATATTACTTGTATTTAACTTTCTTGCTAGGTTAGTCGCCTTCAGCGAGGGTCAATTTAATTATGTCTATGTTGGTATTAATCATTCTGTTTTCTCTTAAAGACTTGGGGTCTTGCCCCTTTATTTATTGTTTACTTCGGCCCTTATCGGCCAGTCACTCGACTTTCCTAGAGTGCCTCGCTCTCGTATGTCTTCTTGTTGTTGGTAAAATAAAATAAACTCTCTTGTAACTAACCTACCTTTTATTTATAGCAATAAGAACCTATCAAATCAAAGGGGGGGTTACAAGAACACAAGTCTATTCAATTCACCAAATAGGATCGTTAAATGAACGTGCACTGTTTTGAATTAATGTTAAATTTAAGTACTGTACTGGTAGCAACTTAAAATACTTAAGTAGGGCTACTTGAAAATAAAAAATTTTCTCTAACTATTATTTATCAAATTAAAGAGATTAGCTTTGAAAACTATTTTTTCAGGTATTTTATAATAATTGTTATTGTACAGAAGATATAGCGTGTCTGATACCCTACTCCCCCTCAATGCGAAACTTGGACTTGACCATTTCAACCAACACATGGTCACTTGAAACTTTAATCTTATAATCTTATAGATATTTACTACTAAACACACTAAAAGTCTTCAAAACTGAAAATCAAAACAAAAAAATGCATATAAACTCAAAATTAATACAATAAATTGCGGATTTTATAGCGGAAAGGACACATTTCACGTTACAAAAATATAAAGTTGTCCGCCATAACTGATCCTACACACGTGAGCTTGCCAGAAATTAGTTATGAAGTGTTTTTGCAATGATATATCGGACTACGCTCTAAATCTATTGAATTAAAATAAATATAACTTTTTTTTACTCTATTTTTATTAAACTTGTTTTATTTAAAGAGCTAACTAAAACATTAAAAATTGAAAGTGACAAAGAATATAATTACAAGAGAGCGGCCATCTTAATTTGATCGAAATATAACTCTCGATATAACACATTGGGATATATCAATTAATGATAGATATATCAATATAATATGGAAAATTGCCATCCCTAGTCTACGTATTATATATCGATTGTTTGTTTAAAATCGATTCATGTATTCTGACAGTCTCACTTAACTTTTACTTAAAAAAAAAGTGTGTCAAAGCTGTTAAATTTTTACCTCTTAATGTCAGGTTCTATTATATTTGAGACCATCCCCCCACTCCTCGCCAACCAGATGACTCACCGGCTTGGGCACTGCTGTGTTCATTTCATTTGTTTTCTGCACTGTAGTAAAATACATAATCTAATTGTTGTGCTTCCTGCTAGTGTGTTAAATTTAAACCCATGTAATTTTTGTATGTGATATTGTCAATGTTTAACTTTTATTCATTAGGGTACCAACCAGACGTTTGTGGTTTTATAATTTTGTTATTTACATACTCCCCAAATACAAGCAATCAGTATAGAGAAGATTTCTTAAAGGTGGGTTTCACATTTTTCACGGATTGAGGAAGAATAAAGGCACAGTGTGTCGTCTGTGTTGAAGCACTCATCAATGAGTCACTAAAGCAGAACAAGCTAAAGAGGTACCTTGAAACTAAGCAATGTGCTCTAGTTACTAAAGAATGGATTTTATTTTAAGGTAAAGAACAGCAACTGAAGCGACAGTCTCTTCACACTGGAAATGGGGCTGTTTATTCTGTCCAACAAGCCACTCTTGCTTCTTACCATATTGATTGGTGTATTTAAAAACAGAAGAAACCACATATATTTAAAGAGTATTTGGTAAAACCGGCAGTAATAGACAGGGTTCACATGAGCAAACACCACTGTCAAAATTATATTTTACTAACTGTATCTATGATTATATGTTGATTGACATTAAAATACAGTGATTTCAGCCATCAAAACTATTGGGCAGTTTAGTCTACAACTGGATGAAACAACCGATAGGACTACTCTTAACTCATAGTCTACAACTGGATGAAACAACCGATAGGACAACTCTTAACTCATAGCCTACAACTGGATGAAACAACCGATAGGACTACTCTTAACTCATAGTCTACAACTGGATGAAACAACCGATAGGACTACTCTTAACTCATAGCCTACAACTGGATGAAACAACCGATAGGATTACTCTTAACTCATAGCCTACAACTGGATGAAACAACCGATAGGACTACTCTTAACTCATAGCCAACAACTGGATGAAACAACCGATAGGACTACTCTTAACTCATAGCCTACAACTGGATGAAACAACCGATAGGACTACTCTTAACTCATAGCCTACAACTGGATGAAACAACCGATAGGACAACTCTTAACTCATAGCCTACAACTGGATGAAACAACCGATAGGACTACTCTTAACTCATAGCCTACGTACTTTATGCCGGACTTAACAAAATGGAAGAAGAATATTTGTTTTGCCATCCACTCACCACATCTCCTACAGGAGAAGACAAACTAACAAACTCATTTTTTAAATTAGAAGGTTTGTCTTAAAATCATTGTCACAGCATCTGCACCGACAGTGCACCAGCAATGTTTGGGCCATGCCAGGGCCTCTGTGCAAGAGTAAAGGAAGTTAATCTGCAGGTAAAAGTGTTTCGTTGCGTTCTTCATAGGGAAATTTTTGCCTCAAAGATGTTAGAGGATTTGGAGATTGTTGTTCTGGTCGTCAATTTTTTTCAAAGCAAGAGTCACATAACTACAAGACATTAGCCAGATGTGCTTAGAAATGACCTCTAAGTACACCCACTTATTTTTTTATATGAGGTCTGGTGATTGTCTCAAGGAAATGACCTTCAAGGAGATTGAAATATTTTTGTTTGAAAAGAATCATCCTTTGTCTTCTCAATTCTCTAACGAAAAGTGGATATTGAAATAGACTACCTTTCAGATACATTTATATAATTTATCAAGTTGAACACTTCCAATGCAAGGCTGCGATTGCACTGTTATTGGCCTAACAGAGAAATTGACAGTATTCAAAGGAAACCGTGGAAGAAAAACTGAAGATTACTTCTTGACCGACTTTAAACTTACTTCTAGAAGATGAAAGCACTGAGCTAGCAGAGGTTGAATATGTAATAATTGGGAATCTACAGAAATTAAATCTTGAGTTCAATCGCTTTATTCCAGAAGATATGGCCAAATACAGTTGAGTGTGCAATCCATTTGGCATTGACATTGAAGACTTGCCTGAACACCTTTCAGACATTGCTGATCTCCAGGAAGAGTTCATTGAGGTGAAGCTTTGCGCCACAGTTTTCAAAAACAAATGGAGTCACGATGTTAATTTTGGATAAAACTGAAGAAAAAAATCCAACCTCTTCCAAAGAATGACATTATGAAAGTGTTACTTCCGTTTTTGACTACCTAGCTATGTAAAGTTGGCTTTTCTACAATTTCTACGACGAAACCTAAGATTAGAAGCCAATTACAACCAGAGCATGACTTGAGGTAGAGCCATTCAAAGACACGATCATGGGTTGAAAAGCTTTCACAACTAGTGCAAGGCCAAGGATCTCACTGAACTAATGTAAATAACAATTTTTTTAAATTTCGTTTTGTAAAAGGTTTGAATTTTCAATTAATATTACATATTATTTATACTACAATATGTTATTACTCATGCCTTCCCAAGAGTGAGTAGGCCTACGTAACATATTGATAATAATTATTAATGATGCTGTTTTACATTACTGTATTTTATTTACTAAATTCAATGCTGGAGATAATTTCTCAATTCTATTATTACATCTTATAATTACAGTAGAGTCTCGGAAACTCGACAACTCGACATTCCGTGTAACTCGACACGTGTACACGCACACAGTTGTTGACGCCAATCATCAAAATCCAAGGTCATTCCACTGTATAACCTCTTAGTTTGTTTGTGTAACTCGAGTGGAACAGTTGTGCTGTGGTGTTTTTACAAGTGCTGTGTTTGTTAGTTTTCCGATTCAGTAACATGTTATTCAAATCAATACAATATTATATGTACAGTACTGTACTGCATTTCTATATATTACCCATATATTACTGTTACTGTACCGTACACTACTACATTACAGTACAACTGTACCTCCAATATTCAATACTGTACTGTGATTCATCCTTGTTTAGTAAACATGACATAATAAACATGCATCTTATGCATATGTTCCTTCGTAAAACTTGACATTTCATTAACTCGCCACCATCTCAGTCCACATTAGGTCGAGTTTCCAAGACTACTGTACTTATTAGAAAATATTATGTCATATAATTATAATAATTAATAACTACCACACTTATTTATATCTTATATATATTTATATCTTAAATATATATTTATTAACACTGTTGGGTTTCAAAACAGACCATGAGCTGCAAAGATGATCATATCTAGTTGATTTTTGCTCTTGGCCAAAAATTTTTAAGAACACTTGACTTAGTTGATACTTATAAAAGTATTTTAAAATTAAATATGCTTATTTAAATACCATCAAGTCTAATGAATAAAAAATTTTTACTGTTTTTATTCTTAAATTTATATATTCACGATGACATACTATTCACAGATTTAAAAATACAACAAACTTAACTCCGAGAAAAGTAGTCATTTATCTTTAAAAAGGAAATAGAGAAAAATGATAAAGGGAATAATATCTAAATATTACTCTAAAGTTTTCATTTAAATTTGTGTAAGCAAACCTACTTTGCTGAGCAAAATAAAAATCACCCACATGCTCAATTATTGTTTTTTAGTTTTTTACTGTATATTTATTATCTTAGTATTATTCAAAAGAAAATAAACCAAATTATCGGTCTTGGCAACATATAATCAGCATCAATCTGATCAGCAAACTAGCAGGGGTCTGTGAGTTTGGGTGGTTTCATTTAAGTTGAGTTTTTTAAAAAGCTCCTGAGTTTTAGTATATTTAAAATGTAACCAGTCAAAACAAACATAAAATAGAAATAACACATCTTAAAAATGTGAGATTTTAAAAATATATGAAAACAGCACATGTTTTTAAAATAAGAATGACACTCATTTTTATAAATAGTAAATATTTTTGAAAAAAAAAAAGTAAATATTGGTTCTTTAATCAAGAAATATATCTTTAAAAAAATTAATCTAAAAATATAAACACTTAAAAAAAAGTATAACAAAAGTTAATAAAAATAGTGTTGACACTCATATCCTTAACTATCATCATTCAAACTAAACTAACCATTACAAAAAATTTAGTAAAATTAACCTTTTAATGAGCTAATATTTCCCCAAAATAAGCCTCTATAACTTTAACTACCCTATAAGAAAATTGTATTATGCTTGAAAGAATTTATAATACAATTACCTCATAAAGTGAAAAGAGGTTTTCCTTATAGAGATAAGAAAATTGTAAGAATCACAAACATTTGGAAATTTTAAATGTTTCGTATTTTGTTTATTAATCCTTAATGTTTCATATTTTGTTTATTAGTCCTTAGTGTAATAATCGCGCATGGCTACTTCTTCTGTTCCAATTCTATTCCCTTATGTGGATCTATGCATCTGCCTTAAATGAGCTTTAAATAAAAATTATATTATTATGAAATATATTTAATTTCTATTTTTAATATCTATAAAATTTGATGTACATACTTTAAAATGAAAAAATAAGATAGTTAAAATTATACTATAGTAGAAATTTTGAAATAGCAGATGCTTAGTTTTTTATTTAGATGTGGTAATTTGGGTACTTAGAATATTTATTTGCAATGTTTATCAACACTGGTTTTAGACAAGTTAATCAACATAATTAAATAACTAATTTGTAACTAATGCTAGTTTTGTAGTTGAACATATTTAAAACACGTTTTAAATATCTTTATTTTGAAAACAATAGATTTCTATTCTTAATGATAAATTTTTAATTCAACCTTAATTAACATTTTAGAAAGGGATTATATAAAAATATTGATTATTAAAATATTGAGTTATATAATTAGCTATTTTGATTTTCCTTGTCCTGACATTGCAACTTTAATTGAGAGTAATATAAAATAGACAAAAATATTGAATTAGTTTACCTCTCGAAAGTAGTTTTAGTTTTAATGCTCTTCGTTATTAAGGACTTTAACTCTATTTTAAAACTTATGTTTGTTTTCCTTGTAGGGATTACATCCATGACTTGTTAGACAGTGGTCGAAAGTTTATCTGTTTCGCTCACCACCATATTGTGCTGGATGGAATCTGCGAGGCCATTGAGGAAAGGAACTTGAGGTGAGCGACTTTTTCTCAACAGTTTATTTGTTTCCATCTTTAGCTTGATGTCACTAAGACTCATTAATTTACTAATAACATTTTATAATTATGTATCTTTCTTCAATCATTTCACATTCTTTTGTTACTAGGGACTGGGATCAACCAATCCTATTGGAGGGTGAATCACTTTGTTTTGGCTATCCCCTAATTTGAGGTCACAATGACTTGAATCAGGCAGGGTTGCTATAACTTTACCCAGCCCAAAAAAAACCACCTAGGTTTTATTGAAAAAACTATTAAAAAAACTTATTTTATTTTGCATACAAAGCAATTGTCTGAATAATTTTTTTAAATGGTTTGCCCAGGGGTTCTAAAACTTGGTGGCATTAGTTTTGGTCTAGGGTGTCACGGTCATAAGGAAAAACTAAAACTTATAATGTATGGTGAAATGCAAAATGCAAATTTTCAATATGTTTACGCGTACATATTTTAAAGAATGGACTAAATCATACAATAAAACATAATTTTCTCTTGTGAAAACACTTCCTTCATTTGAGTTCTGGATTCTAATGCTCCTTGAAAACTTGCCGTGTTATGTACAACTTTTTTCCCTACCGTCTGAAAACTGACTGAGCCAAGGTCAAGCATTTTTTTTTAAATATTGGGTACAGGGGCGTTGCATGAAAAATGTGACATGTGAAGGGTGGCGCGGTTTCAAAAAGTTTGGAAACCCCTGTTAGCCTATTTACCTTTCAATAATTATAATATAATTCATTACTAAATAAGTATATAGGCCTAACAGGTAGATTAGAGTTTGAATTAAACAGACTTAGCATAGGCATAGATTAAACTAATATTATTGAATACTTTTAAAGAAAATACACTTTCATTATAAACTCAAAACCTTCATTTAAGTACTATAAGGAAAACCTCTTTTCGCTTTATCAGGTATTGCATTATATTTGGAAGAAGGTACAAGAAAGGTGGATAGAAACATATAAAAGTAAGAACACAATATGGCTTTTACAATGAAAAGAACAACACAGTTCACACTTTACATTGCTACCATTGGACAAAGAGGTAATGGCTGCCTCTTAAAGAAAATCGATCGTCACCGCCCAATCCCCCGACCTAGGTTTTATTCTATCGGAACTCATCAGGGAGGAGTGTGAAACGCGCAACGCAACTTCCTAAACTTCCTTTGTTTTCCTCTTTTAGGAAGTTGCGTTGCACATTTATCCCCTCCCAATGAGTTCCAACAGAATGAAACCCGGGTCGGGAGATTGGGAGGCGATAATTGATTTTCTTCAAGGGGCAACCAATACCTCTTTGACCAATGGCAGCAATATAAAGTGTGAACTGTTTTCTTCTTTTCATTGTAAAAGCCATATTGTGTTCATCCTTTTTATGTGTTTCTATCCACCTTTTCTATATCTTCTTCTTCTAAGTACTAGAGATTTTAATATGGTGATTAAATAAAACAAAAGCCTAGCCTTTAGAAGAATTTTGCTGACCATTGTTTATTGTTTGTATTTCATAAAAAATATTGCTTTTAAATGTAAAGTAACATTAAAGTAAAGAAGCAACAAATCATTTCTGCTTCTGGCTTGCCATTAACTTGATACATGGTCCCTCCTCCAGTCCTCTTTCTAATCCTTCTACACAAACACTCTTTTTATTGTTGAACCTGTTAGCTAGCTGATGCTGGGATCATGATCAACTTAACACTAACTTAAAGTTAACTTAACATAACTTAACATAAAGGATCTCCTCGTGTGCTTAAATGGAAGCGATCACGATGCAGTAAACTTAATGTTGACTTGCAGCTAACTTAACGTAAGAGATGACCTGGGAGGTCTTTTACTTTAAGTGAACGTTACTTGAAGGATATCATGTGATCTAGCCAGCCAATCATTATGCGAGTGACATCAACAGTGCTATTTAGTAATTCATTTGTTGGTTTTAAGACCAAGATATACTTTTTAGCTTTAGTTCTAGTGATAGGACATTTAATAAGCGCTATTATTGTATCATAGAACGTTAGAACAGACTTAATTCAAATATTGTAAAATCAACTAACATAATCATGATTGTAAAAGCATTAAAATCTGCTCAAAAAAGTTTAATGATAAATATCCATAATATTGGTAGAAAACAGTAAACATTATGTTACGTGAATCGTGATCACACATTTGTTTTCTTAAGTTAAGTTAACGTTAAGTGAAAGTTAAGTTGATCGTGATCCTGGCATTATTATGCAGTATTGTTGCCAAGAATTGCATTATTGCATTATTAATATTGAAAGAAGGTACAAGAAAGGTGTTTTCTATCCACTTTTCCTGTACCTTCTTCCAAATATATATTACTAACTACCTAAAAAAAAGCGAAAAGAGTTTTTCCTTAAAGAGAGATATTATTTCAATATTGTAATATATATTTTGAAGAAGGTACAGAAAAAGTGTATATAAGATGAACAGTAAATTAATCACTAAAAAAAGCTACATAACTAGAATACTATTACAACAAACTAACATTCTTCCAGTCAACCTCGGTGGTCTTGGGGCAAAGTGCTCACCTCATGATCTGTTTGTGGGTTCAAACCCAGCTGGGGCTGACAGATTTTTCTTGAATGACTAAAATATGTAGCACAACTTGTTTTGTAGGGTAATAAAGCTGTCGGTCCCATGTCGATTGTATCATATAAAAGAACCCTGGAAGGTATGTTAAAATTGGTAGGCCCTTTCGCTCTCGCTCATAGAAATTATTGTGTACGGACATAAGTCATTTCAGATAGTGCACGTTAAATACCTAAATTAAAAAAATTAACATTCTTCCAAAATATATATATATTTGCATCCTGTGAATCAAACAATTTCGTCTCACCTTTCTTCTTTGCAGTTAGTAATTTGTTCAACTTGTTTTTGTAATCTTATGTCATTATTGGCTGACCACATGCCCAGACACGCATAAAAAGTTGAATATTTTCCTCCTCATTCAAGGGAACGTTGATTGTAGCTTCAATCCTAACACTAAATCATTGCTATTATTGTTTAAAGTAGTCTGTTTAGTGAACTAAATTCACTCAAATAGATATATGTTTAAATTTTATTTTATACATGGAAAATTAATAGTTGCAAGCTAGTATAAATAAAAAAAAGTATGTTCCACTCCCCCAAGAAATTGTCATTTCTGACCTTTATTTCTCGTTTTGTTGTAGGGATGTGCAAAGTCCACTTTTTCAATTTAAAGTGAACTTGAATTTAATATATGAAATATTCTCGTAGCCAAATCAAAGTTTGAATATATTTGGTTGTTTTATACTTGAAAAAAAAATGTATAGTGGGTATTTATATAACCAGGGTGTTTACCGTCCGGGAAAATCAGGGAAAGCGGGAATTAGCCGGGGATTTAAAGTGATCGGGGAAAAACGGGAATAAGTCGGGAATTTGGTAAATTACAATAAAAATCCGGGAAAATGTTGTTTTACTCAAAATATGAAATACAATCATAATTAAATCAGTAAATTATGTGATTCAAACTGTCATTTTTTTTGTTTGTAGTTGTGTAATATATTTTTAATTCCTAGTAAACAATGTTAATACAAATTTAAATACATGTTTATTTAAATTTTAAAACTTATTATTCATAAAAAAAGATTTAATAGAAAAACGAGGGGGAGTTAGAAGGATGTGACATACTTTTTAGTCGGGGATTTTAGGAAATGATCAGGGGAAATCAGGGAAAATTTCAGAGATTTCATTGGTCAAGTTGAGTAGACACCATGATAACTTTATGTACTAAAATTACTTGGGAAAATGTTTTATTGTACAGTTGTAATATTTAGTTTTATTCTTATTAGGATGGAACCCTCGAACCCCTACTTTTTTTTTTCAAGTAAAATTTGTTTTAAAGCTCTAATACTGCATATTGGTGGTTCAGAACCAATTATAATAATTATTGTTCAAACTCAACAACCAGGCCCCAGAAAAGTAATTTAACACTTAACTGAATGTATTAATGTTATAATGACTGGGTTATAAGAAAGTATGCTAATATTTAGTTACTATTTTTTTTCTATTCTATTATATATATATATATATTTTTCCCCCAAGATTTGGATTCGAGATTTGGGATTCTAAGGTAAATTAAATATTTGGATTAATTAAAAAAGTGGATTTGACCCTACTCTAATTCTGATAGATCACGTTATTATCACAACTTTAAATTCAATAATTACAGATTTTTTTTTCCATATTAATATCAAATCTTTAATGCATGCAACAGCTCAGAATGGCAGTAATTGATCACAAATTTAGTATTTTAGAGGTCAGTATTATTATTATTATTATCATCATTATTATTATTATCATCATTATTATTATTATCATTATTATTATTGTTATTATTGCTATCGTTATTATTATTATTATTAATTAATTAATTATAATAACCTGAAATTTTGTCTTAGCAAAATTAAAGTTGATATTTTTTTCGAAGCTTTACACACTCCTATCATATTGTTATTCCAGCACAAACCTAGTGTAAAGGTTAATTGACTCATGAGTTTCCATTAAGAAATTATCGATCCTCTTTGTACTGTTATGGAAGTATAGGCACAGGTGTATGAGTTCCTCTGTCCTTACTTTCATATGCACCAGTGAATATAACTTATGTTTGAACCAGAGATAATTTGAGAGAAAATACCATAGCTTTACTAATGCTAAGAGAACTGATGCTCCAGTTTTCAGTGTTGACCTAACAGCACCGAACATCTCCATATCTCCATATGTGTTGAATCATTAAAAAAAAATACATTGTTTAATAGAGCCTAGTTCAATGTTAATTCTGTATAAATTTGTAATAAAATTTAATTCATTTTCTTTGCTGAAGTATCGCTATAATAACTGATGTGGTAATAATTAGGGCCAGCCCTTTTGCAGATATTGCCGATGCCGGTGCCGATATTTTGTTGCCGATATTGCTGGCATCCAATGCTCGTTTAGTTTTTTTTTTTTTATTATTCCAATATTTCATATTTTAGTTAATTCAACCAACTGAAAAAATAGGGGATATGTAAAATATAAATAACTCAAATCCAAAATGAAAATTATTTAATTAGAAAGCAAAATGCTGTGTGCATGCGCAAGCCTCGGCTCGTACTGAAAGATGTAGGTAATATTTCATATTAGGTTGGTATACAACATAATTATTATTCAATTAGAACTACGTTACTTATAACCATAATATGATGTATTTTTAATATTTTATAAATCCACAGCAAATAAAATCATGCTGGCCCACCTAATATTGTTTTTGATAGTGTTTAACTTTTTTACTTGAGGAAATCTTTATCTCTAATATATTTATCAAGTAATTAGTAATTTGAAATAAGCCTTAAGGTAAATAAAATTGAATGGTTTATTTTGTTTAGAATGTCAATTTTGCTGTTTATTATAAAATAAAATATATAATTCAGAGTTTAAGAATTTGTGTTTACACGCAAGAGTCTGTATTTAAATATTTTTGTTTGAACTACGAGTTATATTTTCATGATTTGAGAATTTAAAATACCGTATATCTATAGATTTTGAATTATTGGTGTAAAATATCTGCATGATAAAAAACCATCTTTCCTCTGCCAACTGTGCCAATATCAGATGGGTTATCGGCCTTGGCCCAGCCCTAGTAATAATCAACCTATTGTGATTCATCTGCATCAGTACAGCTCTTGTAAGGATAATTTAATGTTAGTGGTATGCTCTCAGGTTATCTGCATCGGCCCAGCCCTAGTAATAATCAACCTATTCTGATTCATCTGCATCAGTGCAGCTCTTGTAAGGGTAATCTAATGTTAGTGGTATGCTCTCAGGTTATTGGCATCGGCCCAGCCCTAGTAATAATCAACCTATTCTGATTCATCTGCATCAGTGCAGCTCTTGTAAGGATAATCTAATGTTAGTGGTATGCTCTCAGCTACATCAGGATAGATGGCTCAACACCCTCGGAGGTGAGAAAGCAGCATTGTGATTTGTTCCAGTACAATGATGAGGTGATGGTTGCTGTGTTGTCCATCACTGCTGCCAACTCGGGCATCACACTCACCTCCGCTCATCTCGTTGTCTTTGCGGAGCTTTTCTGGAATCCAGGGGTTGGTAAAAATTACTTTTTTAAAATTATTATTTGTAATATTTAACTGGCACTTTCTAAACACACAGATTATAATTAGCACATTACTTACAAACTAACTTAAGCAGGGAAGTATTCCTAATACATCACATGACTATTGCTATTTACTAATTGGATAGCAGAACAGACATGCATACAAACTAGGGGTGTGCAAAACTTCAACTTGGCTTCAAAACAAATGTCAGCTTCTACTTCATTTTGAAAAAAAATTCTGGTTTCGACAATTCCAAAGCTTTACCAATGAAATAATTGAGAGCTAAATTACTAAATTTATGGTCAATAAATTGTATTCTGAGCTTTTGTGCACATTACAAATTAATATTTATATGGAAAAAAACAACTGAAGTAATTGACTTGTAAGCTGTGATAATAATTTGATTTATCATAATAAAACTAAATATTACAAACAATTGTAAAATAAAACAATTCTAAGTAATTTTAATGCATAAAGTTATTTATAAATGACCACAATAAAACATTTTTTCAGTCATAAAATAACTTAAAATAAATATTCAAACTTCAATTTGGCTTCGAGAATATTTAATATATTTGATTCAAGTTCACTTCGATTTAAAAAAGTGGACTTCACACACCCCTCATACAAATAGTAAATATTTTTGTTTTGTATTTGAACCCATCTTTTTCAGACTTGTAGTTAATTACTTTAATGATGTACTTAGCTACAGAGCCGGGCATGTCCTACAGGTAAATTTGTTTATAGTGAAGTTTAAAATACTTGCTAAAATATTATTATTTTACTAGAGGGAGGGGAATAATAGCTTACCTTATAAATATACTTACAATTTATTGGGTTGGCCTCACATTAAAGGTCCTGAAAAAAAATGGTCAAAAGTGGGATTTAAAAAAAAACTTTCATATAGGATTTTTAACGAAATTTAAATTTTCGAGGGAATACATTCTTAAAATCTTTTAATGTCTTTAGATATTAAATATTGAAGAATATGAGCCAAGATTTAAAAAAAGGTCTTAAACAATTTATAAAGAATGTCTTGTTATAAGTTTGTTTGGCCATTTACCATTAATTTATGTTGCACTTTTTAACTTGACTTGAAGTGTGCTATGACTGCAATTTAATGTTTGTCGCTTGCCCTAGATCCTGACTCAAGCAGAGGATCGCGCCCACCGCCTGGGCCAGCAGGATAGTGTTTTGGTTCGCTACCTAGTTGCCAGGGGCACTGCCGACGACCACTTGTGGCCCCTCATCCAGGCAAAACTGGATGTCTTGAATAAGGCTGGACTAAGCAAGGACAACTTCCTCAACTCTCATTCCACTGAGATGAAGGTTTGTCTATCCTTAGGAGGTTTTTGAGAGTTTTTACATGCACAGGTGTGAAAAAATTATGTCATAGGTTAATTCACTTAATTATGGTCACATTTTAGAAAACTTGAAACAAGATAAATCTTATGTTTGACAGCACAAAATATACATATATAGTGAGAACATTTCAAGTTTTTTCTTGAACTTTTTTAAAATACATTTCTATTGGTGAACAGAATGCAACATTTCATTTTGTTAATTTGTATCGACCTACTTTCAACCATAGCTCTTTGTTTTCACGCTTTTAAAAGGCTTTATAGTATTTCCTTCTTAACGTATCTCAAGTGTGATCAAGTCAAATGCTGTGTTAGGACATACAATTAATTGTTTTTGGTAATTATCTCAACATCTTTTTCTCTATAACTAAATGTATAGTTTTAACCAGCAAAAGCTAAAAACAAACTAATATAAAGCTTTCTGTCCATTTTCCTCCATATTTTTAAGTTTTGCTTCACTTTTAATATAAATGAGTAACCTTTGTACATCCCTTACATAGTGGCCACATTTGTTAAAAAAAAAAGCTAAATCAATTTATATAATATTTTCTTACGCATAGAAAATTTTAAATTGGCCGAAAAAAACATTTTAATTAGAGTCTTCAAATAACAGAATTTTTTTTCTTTTTGTGAAATCTCTTTTAGAGCCGACAACAAAGTTCTTTGGTTGATTTCTTTGAAGAGTTGATAGAGGATGAGGAAAACGGACCAATTGGACCAAAGTTTGAGACTAACCAACCAGCTCCAAGAGAGGAAGACAACTCCGCAGAACTGTGGGAAATAGACGAAGAGGATCTTTTGGCAAAAATTGACCTTGAACAGATAGAGCAAATAGAAAGCAAAAGGAGGCGAATGAATGAATCATCTACACAAAAACACTTTTAGTGTCTTCTTGGTGCATGTTTCTCCAGTGCCTTTGCATATCTGTGTTGATTGCATTTTTAATTATTGTATTGTATTGTATTTATTGTATGATAAGAATTGGACACCTAAATGTTGGTTTTAAATGCATTTTTATATACTAACTTTATTGTCACATCAAACACATTTGTAGTATCTTTTGATAACATTAGAATATGTTTAGTTTTTAATTGTGAACTTTAAGGCCTACAGTTTTCTGGTACATATCTAGGCCTTTCCTTTCTATCCTCTTTTCAATGAATGTTTAATTTAATATAGTCATTTTGTGCCATTTTTCCTTTGACTAGAATAGACCTGAAAGAGATAAATTGTAATAAGGTGTACTGGATAGAACTATCTCAAGTTAGGGATAGGTGGCGTACTTTTGTAAGTGTGTCAATGAACTTTCGTGTTCTTAGTGCCATTAAGTAAGGGTTTTTTAATATTTTAATATTTAGGGGTCTATAAGTTCAAGTTTTTTTTAACTTAATTGAAACTTGAGTGAGGTTTATCGTAAGGCTCTCGAGTATTGAGTCAAGTCGAGATTGGGTGAGATAAATATATCATTTTAAAACTTAACTATGTTAATAAGAAACAATTATGTACTAATATTATTTTAAACTTGTTTTTAACTAGTTAAAATCTATTTACTTGGTGCTGGCTACCTACCAGAGAGTGAAGTTAGAACATTCATCACCAGACACACAATACAAGGAAAAGAAATAACCTTTTTCAAGAATACATAATTTTGAACAACTAACCTTATGGTAGCCGCCCCCCCC
>CABFWO010001039.1:148521-170345 GCA_902155825.1 Timema genevievae | reverse complement strand
GGTTTTTTAATTGGTATTCGTCAACTTGATCATTTATATTGTTACTATTATAAGTGTGATAATCTAACAATATAATAATAATAATAATAATAATAATGAAATTGAGGACCTAGAGTTTAACGTGGAATTAGAACCACGGTGGAGGCCAGGCATTCCTCACATTCACAAGTTGTGATTAATACAAGTCTTGTCAGAGGTGAAGGAAGGGTTTGGCAATCAGATAAATCTGTGCCGGGAATGAGGATTGAACCCCGGGCCCCCATCACAAAAGTTTGACACCTTACCCCTACACCACCAGGTAATCTCTAATAATAAGATAAATCTAAATTAAAGTTGGGTTAACCATCACATGGGCCCACTGTAACAAAAATCACTGATTATATATTTATAGTAGGTAAATGTCTAGCCACTGTGCAACTCCTGATGGAATCACGTGTGAAACTGGGATATTTGGAACCTGCCTCAATCTTTAGGACCTAGGCCACTTCCTAGACTGCAAGAGCATCAATTAGGACTACTAGGGAGAATCAACACAAGGATGTGTGACACTTGATATTTTCTTTGCTCACAATGTTTAACTGGTCATATACCTGACCCCTCCCCCCATTTTATTTTCTCTTCAGTTTTGCATAGATCTCTGAGTATCCCCAAACTACATTAGGGGAGCTCGAGTCCCCTCAATCCCTCCACTGGGTACGCTGCTGATGCGAAATAATCTTGAACAAACTAAAAAAAAAAGTTATAAAATAAAAATAATAATTTGGTTATTTAAATTATTGAGATGGGGAAAGAAAGCTTGGGATAGTGATAAAAATAAATTAATTTTAAAATTATCAACATAAAACAAACACTTTTTTTAAAGCAATTCGGGACAAATTAAATATAAAAATGTTAAGGAACATTCGAACAAACTAACAATAGAGAATGGAGTTGCCAGAAAGCTGACAAACCATCCTCCTAGTATATAAATATATCATGTGTTGTCCTACCAAAATGAAATGTGCGTATTTTTTGATGGAACCACCCAGAACAAACTAAGAATAAACGATTGCAATTATAAAAGATGGATCTTCAAGGGTGTTTGTGTGGGTGAAAGGGGGGATGGGAGGATTTCAGTAAACTTCACAGACGTCCAACGCAAATATACAATTATTGGGCACATAAAAACGGAACAAACGATTGCATTCATAAAAATATTATTTAGAAAAAATAGTATTTAGAGGGGAAAAGAAGGGGGGGGGGGGCAACTTCATAGATATCCAAATTAAACATATAATTTATGAACATATCAAAACGGAAAAAACTTATTTTTTTGTGGAACAAACCAGATTAAACAAAAAAATAACACTATTGTAATCATATTTATAAAACATTTGTTATTAAAAGAGACGGGTGAACTCATGGCCGTCCAATGTAAACATATAGGTCTAATTTATATGCTGATTGAAACAGAACAAACGAAAATGTTTGAGGAACAATCCAGAACAACAACCAGTAACTGACAAAACTAGCAACACCTGTTCGTAAATATAGTACTGTAACTACAAGACCTCCCACAGCCTTAATGATATTTTGTTGTGATATTTTTGTAAACAATTGTAACCCAGTGATCAGGGTTGTATCTCTTTCAAGAATAATATTTTGTAAGCGAAGTAGGCCTATAACGAGGTGAAAACGGGTGAT
The DNA here is from genome assembly GCA_902155825.1 of Timema genevievae. Lineage (NCBI taxonomy): Eukaryota > Metazoa > Arthropoda > Insecta > Phasmatodea > Timematidae > Timema > Timema genevievae. The sequence continues at coordinate 168,662 of CABFWO010001039.1, read as the reverse complement.
ACTAATTTTTAATCATTTAAATTTTGGAATATGAATGAATATCATATAAAATCAACCACTAAGTTATGCAATGATAATCTTAGATGATTTTATTTTTACTATTATTATTTTTAATATCAGTAGATATAAAATAAAAGAATTTGAAAGCATAAATCAAAGGGCCAAATACAATAATTATTACAAATATGCCCTATTATAGGCATCAAGAACCATATTTTTCATAACATAACTCTTTATTCCAACTATTGAACCACAACTTTATTTACTTTAAAAAATCATGGAGCTATTCTAAATTGTTTGCATTTATGTTAATCTGTCAACTTTAAATTGTAACCGTTTAAAAGTTGTTAGTAAAATATATTTACTGAGATATTTATTTTACCCAACCAATCGGGAAAGTATTACAATGACATGTTTTTTCCACCCCCTATTATTCCTAATTAACGTATACTTAAATTGATTTTAGTTTATTCTATTCCTTATTTAATTTCACTATAACTTTCATTTAGTTGAAACGGTTGTAAACTAATTATATGAATTCCTTTGCTTTTTTTCTTTGCTAGTGAATCTAAATGATAACCTCTGAGTCTACCTCAGCAGCCCACACAAGGTTTGGTTTCCACGTGTGTTTTAAATGTAACATCTATGCCCTGACAGAGATTTTCTCAGCACTTTTATGTTTTTTCACTACGCCTGTAAGTCATATGTCAGTGTATAAACTCTTCTGATTGGTTGTATAAATGGTTGTGTGCGGTGTTAACAGGAGAGATTTTGTACACATGTGTTACATTATCAAACACATAGAAAAACAATCAATTAACTATGAGCCTACCTTTGTGAATAGTGACTGAGAATACCTGGAGTGATGAGATGATAGCTGGAGCACCCCAATCTTGATTCTTGAGCACTTATTAATTATTTCACACAAGAGAGTTTCATGGCTGTGTGTCCCGAGAGCTTAAAAAAGACGCTTGAACAGTTTTTCCCGTTATACTAAGAAAAAGCGCGGGATTTGCGAACCCAGAGCCATTAGGGGGAAGGGTCAATGCGGTGCTGACACCTAGTGCTAATGAATATAATTGATTACACAAAGAAGAGAGCACAGCTGGCTCAGTAGATATATTCATACTAAACAGGTTGTGATATCAATATTCAGTAGGAAAGGGAAACAACGTGGGAGATAAAAAACTACCACGTTTTGTTTTTCATTCTTTCTGCTCTCACGTCTAATGTTTAAGCTGATGGTCTCGCATTTGCATTTATCTGGTTCTCTATCATGTGATTAACTTAAAAGTAGTACTCAGGGATACCACTGACCACACAGGTGTGTGTGTGTTGTTCAGCTCAAATAAAAAAGTGCAATCTTAAATAAACAATAAATGGTGCTTAGGCACATTAAAACTTATTAAACAGTACTTATTTATTTTATCAAAATGTGAATAGATATGAAAGAACCACAAGATAATTAACATGTTATAAGAAGTAAAGTGTGTTTGTCTGTACAGCCAACGCAAAGTAGCTAGTCAGAAGCCATACACAATTGTAGATTAACCGTAATACTATAGTTTTTAGATACAAAAATTCACATCTAGAACTGAACATATCAAAGTATTGGTGTACATCGGTCCCCTTCTTCAGCAGAAGAATTTTTGGAACTACAATTTTCTGGCGAGTCCATTCAATGTATAACGAATCCAGCTATTAGGTGCCACTTTTATTCATATATGTAATATTGTGTTTTTTTTTGTTTTTTTCAGTTTTCTTGATTATCATAATCTATATTTCCATATTTCTGGAAACAGTCAAGCCAATCGACCATGTTACCTGAAACAACAAAGAGAAACTGACTAATTTATATCCTACAGAATGTTTACTTCAAGATCAAGCTCAAATGTTAGAGGGTGTTTTAAATAGACCACACAGGTTGAGTGTCCTTACCAATGTTTGGCATGCGTAATCTTAACTCATTTTGTGTTGATCTTAATTCGCACTCTCTCTGCCAGTCCTGTGGGATCAAGTCCTGGGTGAGCTGTATGAATGTGTCCAGAGGACAGGAAGGCGAGCATTTCGGCAAGGTAAGTAAATATGGATCGTGCTCCGTGGAGTTTCTATAAAATACCTGAAAAAAATCAACAACGGATTAATTGGTAGTACAGGCATGAATGCCTCTCCTCTTACTCAGCATATTTCAATAGTTGCCTTAGTGCTGTCCAAAAAACATGTTTTCTTTTTAGCAGTTTGAATAAACATGACAAACCCAAAACATAACATGCATAATAATACATACATTGAGCAGTATCAGGGATCGGCAAATTGTCGATTGCAATCGAACGGTTGATCTCGAGGCAATTTTCACTCGACCATGTAAGAAAATTTAATTGTCATTAAAAGTCCATTTTTGAGTATAAAACCGCAAATATATCAATTACTTTCAAATAAAAAATTTGAGTGTGAAAAGAATTAGTTTGATCGATAGTGTTATAAGAAGATTAAATTGTTTAGTATGAAAAAGTATATTTTATTCATTATACTTTTTTTTTTATAAAGAAAATAAGGTTTAGCAAAGTGTGAACAGATATAAGATGTATCATGTAAGGACAGAAATAATCCAAAGTAGAGCACAGAAATGACGGATGATCGCGGGACCTTTGATAAGTTTGCAGGTTGTTTGGGTGTTCCCGATCTCTAATCTATATCATGATAAATTTTGAGATGAGTAGAATACTTTACTTTTTCAAATCCAAATCTTGAGTACGAATCTTAACTTGTATTTTGAATCTTGAATCCAAATTCGAATCTTTAAAAATGAACAGTTTTAGTTAAATTGGAATATTTAAATGTGATTAGATCAAAAATTTGGTGTTGGTGCCCCTGACCAACGCTATTTTGTCTTGTTTATTACATCATAAATAACCACGAACACACTTTATTAGTAAACTAATTATACTGATTCAATTTTCTCCTTTCTTATGATTTTATTATTTTCTCAACTACGCAAGTCTATATATTTTTTATTGCTTAAAATTGTTATATCAATTAGTAAAGTTATCCATAATTGTAATCGAGCTACTTTTTTTTTTAGATTTTTACGAATCTCAAATCTCTCAAATACCATATGATTAGAGCGTTTCATCTCTAAATCAATAACTAATAATGTTAATATTTTTTGTGTTTTTCTCCAATTAATAGTTTGATGCTCTGCACAGAAAATAACAGACCACTTCACAAGACAGAAATGATGAGTATGATCACAACTAGTATGAAAATATGTTGGAGCCTCAAAAATACGTCATATTTTAAAATTGGAAGGTGTTTTGACCCTAAATTAATTGTTGCATGGGGGGAGGGATGTGTCGTACCTTGACGTAGTATTCTTGCTGTTGATCCACCACCAGCTCAATGAGGACTGCAGCAGCAAAGGGGATTGGGTAAGCCTCGTACACCCCGAGTGCCATTTGGATACCAGACAATGTAATGTCATGTGCCGAATACATGAACATCTCCCTGTTTGGGCTCAAAGAATTGTTACGCTTTTGGACCATATGGCTTATAAGCTCACTAATCAAGTTACCTGTAAAAAAACAAGAGTTTACATTCTTTTTTGGGGGAGCATTTAACATTTACACACAGATTATATCAGCACACTATTATTCCTAATATTATCACACCCAATGTAATACAAAAAAAAAAAAAAATGGAGAGGGTCTTGCTTTGATGGTCCGTGGTCAAGTAACCCAAGAAAAGATAATCAGATATTTTTTCAACATTAAATCCCTCTTGAAGAAATTTAAAGTCTTATTAAAACATAATTAAAGTTGTAGGTGTTATGAATTTTATAAGACTCCATCAAGCTATTAACCCAAGCATTAAGGAGAAATACAAAAATATTTTATTAATAATACTTTGAGGAGGAGGGTTATTTGAACACATTAAAAAGCCTCCTCAGTATGGCCCTGTAATTCTCATTAAAGATAGACTAGTTGGATAGCAGGTCGAAATATATAAAAATAAAAAAATATCTTCGTGCTTCCTAAATTTAAATTGGGTACCGTTAGAATATTACTCGACTATTCAAACAATTAGTCATAATGGCAATTATTGATGAATCAAGATATTTTATATTTTTACTGCATTTAAAAAGAAGCATTCTTTAAAGACTAAACAAATAAAAAAGAGAAAAATATATTAAAAATAAATGTATTTCAAGCTAACACCGTATGCTAATCCGTATCCTGATTGCTTGTCTAAACACTGGCCACTTATTTTTTAATTTATACTCTGTTTCATTATCCGTACAGGCTATTTGCGTATTCACACTAATGGTGTAAGGATGAGGAAGGTAGAATTTAAAAGAAATGTACCCATACTTGTGTGGAGGGAGAGGGGAAAAGCATTTAAGAAAAAAACATTCTTGTAACACCTAGCTGGAATTCGCACCTAGACCTTCCCTTCACTAGCCATATAATCTATTGTGGAAAAGATGCCTTAGACCATGCAACCATCGATACATGTAGAGTTTTAAATCATTTCCATATTGTAATACACAGAAAGAATACTTGATCTATGCCTGTATCTTGAGGTAACTTGAAGCTCACCCGAGTTCAATCTCTGTATCTCCCGTGTTGCTGACGGTAGTACCCCTACTACAAAGTTCATGAGGGATTCTAACCTTCTCCTGTCGAGTCCTTCAGTCCATTCTGGTAGAGTCATATTGTGCGCTTGCTGTGCAGGAAGTAAACATTTCAGACAAAATTAGGCTCACATCCTAGTAACTATTCATGTTATTAGCTAGCAGTAACAACCAACGTTCATTTTTTATATCAGCCATTTTTGAACAAAATAAATTATATTTATTACCTCAGTAGATAGGTTTATTTTAATTTTCTATACATAGTAGTCCAAACAGTTCTTGAATATTTATCATGGTCATGGTGAAATTTTAACATATACTTTTTAAATAAATGATTGATTAAATAGCCAAGTGATAATATTTGATAGTGACATCTAAATATAGTAATTAATATTCTTTAAATTGAAAAATGACACCTGGACATGGAAATCGAACCAGGATCTTTGGCTTAGCGCATCAATACTCTAACCACTGAGCTATCCAGGAATCATCCTGTGCCCAGAGCCATTCTCCACTCATATTTTAAGGCAAAGTCTGTGATGGACATACAGAAATTGTCGGCTACAAATGTGGATTCAATATTAAGATTACGAGCTATCAGATAACGCAGCCACCATCGACTCGGTGGTTGGCTTTTTCTGCCAATAGTACAATTACAACTGTACGAATGCGCATACCATGATGTATTAAATAGCTTAACTATTATATATAATGCCTTAAAATATATATATACAATACCTTAAAATATGGGTGAAGGATGACCCTGGGCACAGGCGATTCCTGAATAGTTCAGTGGTTAGGGCATTAGCGTGCTAAGCCAAAGGTCCAGGGTGCAATTCCCATATCAAGGTGTCATTTTTCAATTTAAAGAATATGCTTTTTCAATAAATATAAAAATTATTGTTCAAATTATGAAAAGCCGTTGACAAACATAAAAGAGCTGTTAGGTGTAGGTGTACTAGGTGTAGAAAATTAAATAAATGTAGCTATTGAAACATTATTTTATTTATTTAAAAAAAAAACACTTTTTATATAAGAAATCCAAAAATATATTTACCTCAACTAACGTTCCCTCCCATCATACCTTTATGTTACTAATAACCAGTGTTGGTATTGAGCCATGAAGGTAATCAAAATGAAAGTAAATGTTTTAGAAAATGCTCAGGGTGAAAGGCACCCAAGTATCTCAATGCTTGACACATTAGAATTGAAAACCAAAAGTATGTTGTTCTATTTTAATTTCTAGTTAGGATTTTAGAAAGGAAAAATACCTATTAAATGTCATACAATAATATTTAATCTTGCCCTGGACACACAATATCTACCTCAATGTTCAAGACATCCAGCAGGAGGCAGGCCTCGATTATTCCCACACTATTAACTCCCATGTGGAGGTGGATGTATTGGAAATCTGTGTCGAAGTTCTTCCTGATGCAGTCCACCCCTGGAGAGGATAGGACTAACCTCATCAGCTGGTAGAGTCTCGGGCATGGTTTGCCACCTCCAATCAGCTAACGAGGAAATGGCACAATCGTCAATCGTTAGGTTGTCCACAGGCTATTGAAGCGTTGGTTTCCCTAAAACCTCTGGCTTGGAACAACGCAGTGACACTGAAGGGTCATTTATAAATCAGTTGCAAGAGCTTTGTACATCAAGGGTGCCGCCTACCGAAGCGCTGAGATGCTTGCAGACATCCATAAATACCTTTAAAAGTAGTTTTAAATTTCAAAATATGGTCCACACCTTAACAGATTAAAAATGTTACATTATAAGTTTTATGATTTTAAAATAATTCGTGAAAAAGGTGAAATAAATTTATTTTCAAGGTCGTTTCAAGCTATATGTCTCGGTTCTGAGATCAACGTATATGTTAAACACATAGCTAGTCTTCCTCAAATAAACAGTCATTTTCAACAGGGTCACAACAGAACTTCCTAAGATAATAATTGAGATTGTTTTAGGGGTTTTGAAATTTTCAGAACTGTCATTTATTTTTATAAGAAATACAACAATGTGAAGATAGTTATTCACTTCAAGTAGGCGATGCCTAGTGTACAGCTGTATGAAATATAGTTGGGTGACGTGTATGGTTTTAGAATGTAGTCTAAACATCCAATCCATCCTCAATGCTCTATTTTATAGCTGTATTTCCCATTTCCCATGTTTAAAGCTTTTATTAGAACTAGCTACGATCTTTGAGGGAAGGGAAAACCCAGCTCTCCCTCCTATAATTTATCTCCTAGGTACACCACTGATCTAGCTAGCTTGTCTTGTTATAACATCTACCTCTGGTTAATACTGATATTGGCTCTTGTGAGAAATGCTTGACTTGAGTTCTACACCAATTATTTCAGAATATATTTTAAGAGAGGTGCCATTTACGGGCAGTCGCAAGAACATTTGAAAATAAGGGGAGTAGGGGTGTTTACAGGGCCGGCCTAAGGGCTTAATGCGCCCTAGGAGGGACTTGAAATTCGCGTTCCAGTTGTATTATGTATGGTATAATTAAACCGCTCTCCTTCGTGACGCAAAATAATATAAATAGGTACCAATATACCGAAATATATACATAACAAATAAGTGGCACCCCTAAACCTTCTTCCCTTCCTTTTCTCTCAACATTTTTGGAAGCTTTTAATTAGATATTAAAGTGACTTGCCGACTTTAGAATGCTATAAAACCATAAAAGTGACTGTTGTTAATCAACCTATATAAAAAACTTATAGGCCACTATTCATCTTAGATAAAATGTTATTTCTTTATTTAGAAATAATGACTATAACATTATTTAATTTAAATAATTATTTTGTAATTGTTTTATTTTGTTGGAACGCATGCCTAGGACCTTTGCGCCCGCCTAGGTTCGCCTATTGGCCCTAGGTCACAAACAAACATACATCAGACACTCGGCCTCCAGGTTAAAATGGCTATGTTCATTGGGAAAGCTTGAGTCTTTTAACACGGGATTCGCTACCAATCCCAAGAGACAACATCGCTATCAAACAGGCATTTTTAAAAACCGTTATCTTTAAAGATGGTTTAATTAAAGACCAGACAAAGATTGCTTTCTTGTGTCAATAAACCGGTTTTCACAAATCTAGATTCAGGTAGTGGCCCCACCCCTTCCCATAACCTGACAACCCCAAATGAGCTTACTCAGACTACATATTACAAAGAAAACGTAGAATCAGAACTTTGAGGTAACAAATTGAAACCCTTCTCCCCAATTTACTTACGTCATCATCCCGTGCAGGACGAGACCTTATGGGGACTGGCTGCGCTCTCAGGGGCGATGTCGGATCGGTGGCAGGGTACAGACCCGCCAGATTGCTCTCTGCACTCATCAAGGTTCGATCGAGATCCGTACTGAGCACGTAGATGTTTCTTAGGTTGTACGTCGCTGGTAGAAGGTTCGAGTAACGTCGCCTTAACCAGCTGCCAAGCTCGAAATGCATTTCTTCGCCCAGCTTCGAGAAACAAAGGTGTTAATTGAGGTATACAGAGTGACCAAGAAGTAACCTTGCAGTAGTCATTCGCCAACATTTTAAATAATATTTTAGCTCCGCGATACTTCTAGAGTTGCGCTGAGCCAATCTATTGTGGATTCAAGTCAAAGGTAAGGGCAAATAGTACCAAATTATTGCTGAATTAAATTTTTGTTTAAATTGACTAGCAATTAACGAGGTGAAAAATTACCACATGGACATGGGCATCGAACCCTGGCTGATCGTCAATGATCTATGCTGAGCCATCTTGGTTCATTTCTTATTCAGTCCCATATTTCACTAATAATTGATGTGTCGAGTCAAATGGAGGTGACCCGCTTCGGTGGCTTGTGTTCTAAGACACTACTTTCGCAATACAAAAGCCTACCGAAAATGGGGAGATAGAGGAACAGTTTTCCACTCTCTCTTTCCATGCAAATTCTGGTGCACTTCCTATAAATTATACCTTCCTAATTACATCAGAGTAATCAGTACATATCCCGAACGGGTAGTAAGACACGGTGATGGAGGTGATTGGTGAAAGTATCGGCCACTCATAGATAATACACAATCACAGCGATTCTTATTTGGTTTTATTGCTGCCAGCAATTATACTTAATTCATTGTGATGCATGTATTTTATTTGAATTAAATATAATTGTTTGGCAGCAATCAAAGATGGTGTCTTAGTAGCTATGATTGTGTACATCTCGGAGTGGCCGATACTTTCATCAGTTACTTCAATTATACTCAATACAACAACTGTGATGGTATAGCAATGGTACTCAAAGTCATCGATTCCTGTGTCCAAGTTGTAATTTGTCACCAAAGTAAATTCGAGTCCAACATCAGGGTCTACTGAGACGAACCCCGAGCTGAGCTGGAATTTTTCCCGTGAATCGAAACTTGAACCTTCTTGCGAGCCATATTTTGCTTCAGAAAGTTATTTACTTTGCTGGATGACACACGCAATGGACAGTGAAAAATTAAAATTGGCTGCTGTAGCATATATTTATTTACACTCAGCGACAAAGAAAAAAAAAACAGGACAGCAGATGGTGGAAAATTCAAATGTACACTAGATGAGTAAAATACAGCAGAGATAGTTTGCTTCGCAACTTTAAATTTTAAGAAATTTGTGATCAATACAAAACTTTACTCGAAAGTTACTAAGTGATTTTGAGCATTGAATTAACTTGATTGTGCCTAATGGCGCACTCAGAAGGGGGGAATTAGGGGCACTACACCCCGACCACCAAACCTAAATAATTTTCAAGAATTTACCAGATTAGAATCATGGCTTCAAAAAATTTTCAGGCAAAGACCATTCAAAATAGCTTCTAGACTAGAGCACAATTATTTTTTTTTATAATTCGGGAAAGATAGTTTTTAAAGTAAAATAATTAAAACAATTCCCGGACAAGGACTACTCTGAAAAGATTCTAAAATCATCTAAATTTTAAAAATTTTCTAAGGAGAGGCCCCTCCGAATAACTCCTTAGCTTCTAGGTGGACGATTTTTTTTCAACACTTTCCTGGAAAGGATCTTTGGATTCCTTGTGTAGTTTGAGGGCAAAACTCTTTATTCTTATAAATGCCCCCCCTCCTACACAAATAGGGTTCCTCTAACACTGATTATTCTATTCGAGTAAAACACTAAAAGTTTTCCGGTTTCGCGATTTTTTTTTTTTTGTAAAACCAACATTAAATAAGTTAAAATTAACCCAAAAGTTACAAATCAAAAAAATACTGGAAAAATAGCTTTGATACATTGTATTTAAACTTAGNCATTGCTCCAAAGACCATTTCTGGGTGCTTCACTGATTGGACCTAAAGTGAAAAAATATAACTCCCTCATTGCTTTGTGGACCATATTTTAATAAGAAATAAACAAAAATTCAAAGCAATAAACAAAAACTCAAAGCTGCACGTGCATGGCTCGCGATTCAGCTCGGTAGCCTTGACATGGCTTAAGGACAACCCTCACATTTCAGTTTGTGCTACATACATACTCTGTTTGGCAATAAAGTGAATGGTAAAGAAAACGCAGGAGAGCATTCTTAGAACCTACTTCCACGAGCGTATTTAGCAGCGCTTCTAACGACCGTAGCAACGCTGCTGTCACGCTGCTAATATTAAACCCATGTTTCCTTCTAAGATTTCAGTAAAAATCACATTTTTGGCCATCTTGTACCCACGATATACCTCCCTCTAACAGGTATAAAGATGATTTTTATGCATTATATAAATTGCTGGTAGTTACTAACGAGACTTATAAATTAATGGTGCAAAATAATTCACAACAATTCGCAATAACCATTGTTGTAAATTAAATCTAAATGTAATGTATTAAACCGGTAAAATTTAAAAATGTATAGCATTATAATATAATTTTTAATTTACTCATGATTCACCCTCCCCCATTCTTTCCTTCTCTCTCTGTATTACGTAAGCATTGTTCGGACCTTCCCTCTCCCCTAAGGTATTTACGTAATACTTGAATTTGGAATAAACTTTCTGCACAATGATTCCCATGATATTTTTGCTTTGTTTATTGCTGTGTTCAGATGACTTTGAATCCCAAACGGCTGTTAGCATCTCTATCTTACTAATAAACATTTCCACATTTAAGCTCTCAAAGGATTGTTTGGATTACATTTTATAGCAATTTTTATTTTATTTAGCACCGCGTCTTACTACTCGTTCGAGTTATACGCTTTTATAGCAATAAATAATACTGTAATTGAAAGCCTATCACAACACTACGTGGTTTTGTTTTGAAAGAGTCGCGTGTATTTCTGCCGCCCGTGGAACAGGCCCATTTAATTTAATGTATCTACACTGGCAGCGCTGCTAGGAAACGCCGCGGCTAGTGGTGAGGGCAGGCGTACGTGCGCGGCAGCAGCGCTGCTAATTAAACCGCAAAAGGGACGGGAAATTATTTTCACATACATGCTACAATCGACATGGGACCGACGGCTTTACTTACACTCAGCAGGAAGTTGTGCTACGGATTTTTATCGCTCAAGAAAAATCCATTGACCCCAGCTGGGTTTGAACCCACGAACATCGGATCCTGAGGCGAGCATTTTACCTCAAGACAATCAAGGTCGACTAAATAAATTGAATATTTTTTTCTCCCCGTCTCACTACTCGTTCGGTTATGTACTAATTACGCTAATGGTTTTAGAGATTAGTAAAGTTATATTTATAAAAAGTGTACCCACATTTGTGGGGAGGGAGAGTGTAGAACCATTTAGGAAAGCCACCCTCAGTACACCCGACCAAGATTTGTTTCGAACCTCGATGTCATCCGTCATCAGCAGTCTGTCTAATACTAGAGTAGCACGTTAGACCACGCGGCCAGTGAAGCGGGTCTCTTACATATTAATAGCGCTAGTATGTCAGGGATGTGGAAGGTAGAATTTAAATGAAAATGTGCCTTCATTTGCGTGGAGTGTGGGACACCATTAATAATTAACAACCTTTTTTTTTCGCTACACCCAGTCAGGAATCGAACCTCAACCTCCGTGTCATCGGCAAACCAAACTCAAATTATGAGCTTGACATATAAACCACGTGTCTACCCAAGCGATTATTAATGATGCAAGAACGTAAAAACCGAACGGGTAGTTAGACGTGGTGCTGTATTCTTTGCTTGAAACTAATTGGAGTCTTATAAAATTATCAACACTCCTTTTCCTTAATCATGCTAGAATTTAAATTACTTCGGGAGAGATTTAATGCTTAGAAAATTATTTGTATCTTCTGTTGATGGACCCCACCACTGGCCACCGCAAATAATACCTTTGTAGAAAATTAAAATCTGTCTCAGACCTTTGTCAGATTTGTCATTTTTTAATATGGCCTCCTACCCACCCCCACCCCCCCAAATGTTTGGATGTGACAGGCATTCAGTAAGAATACGAAAGTATTACTTAGCTACAGATAGAAGCAGAAGACCAAATGTGCAAGATGTTTATCAAATAATCGAATTAGGCTATGACAAAATGCAAACTAAAATTATCATTTGAAAAGTAGCTGTAATAAGAATCATTTTATCATATATTTTATTAAGTAACTTTCGTTTACCCTGAAAGCTTCGCGTCTTTTCACAGTAGCGGGTTTTACTCGTCACCGTCGCTAGAGGCGAATGTCGTTTTAAAGTTTCAGTTTCACCCGCCCAATCTGTAGCCAGTTCGGGTTTCCTAATGAGTGGAAATGGATCGCATTCGGAAGATTCTTGTTTTATGTATGTTATACTTAAAAACGAAAATCCGCAACGGGAGAGAATGTGGGTGAACCCTCTCTTGCAGAAAAGATAAGAGTTTCAAAGCATTCTCACATTTATACCATAAATTGAGGGGGGACGATGCAAAATTCTTACTAACTTCTTTCGCATATATGTATTATTGTTTGATTAACTTTTAGTAAAGTTGAATTATAACCTCCAGAAAAGTAATACGAAAATGAGGGACTCAATTTCTCCCACTGAACGATTATAGTCTTGTCCCATAGCACAGGTTTATTAGAAACAAACGCAATTAGATGCTCTACATATATTCCCGGCTCCATCTAAAACCCTATAATACGATCGTATCGTATCTTCTAATAGAATTATAGAAATTATAAAAGTTCAAAATGCTTACACCTCGTACCAAGTCTAAATTGAGTCTGAGCGCGGGAAGAAACAGTCCGCGTCAGCTGCGTGTGAAAACCTCCAAAAGAACCCATGGTATTGTAGTTGGTGTTTTGTCCCGCCACTAGGAGCGGTCCCACGCCAAACTACGAACACAGGCGGATGATTTTTCGGCCCGCGCAGACAAGCGGGTGCGCCCGCTTCGTGTGAAAGGGCTCTTAACTTGCTTGGTTCCACTATTGTGTAGTTTATAAGATAGGATCAAAATATAAGGTAAACATGCTACCTTTCGTGGTATACAGAGTTTACAGTCATATTAAATAAGTTGCTGTTACTTCCTACAGTGAATGGTCCTTTTAAAAACATAGTCAAACGCAAACCGTAAAAAAAAGTATTATGAAATAAAATGTGATATGGGCTTTCAATGTCAATTTTAAAAGAGATTATCTGTATATTTTTTGTAAATAAATAAATAAAATAGTATCAATAAATTGTTTATTTCCATCCAATACGAGCTTAGGCCAACTTCCCCAAGATTTACAATTTCTGTTTAGTATTATAATAATTCATTTAGGATTTTCCACATTGCTTCCAATAATATCTCATTTAAAAAATCTATTCTAATGGAATTAAAAATGTGTGTGTTTGTTTGTGTGTATAAAGCAACATACCGGTGTCAGCTGTCCTAGTCCAAGCTCCCACAAACTGTTGTTTCTGTTCGGATCTGTAGGGTAAGCTCTCACCACCGATGTTCGGGCACCATGCCTGTACACCTGAACAAACAAAACAGCTCGATTCAAACAAATCTACAAATGTACATTAACAAATAAAAATTTGGTTTGGTTCAAATGGAAGGGGGTGTAGAATTTTTTCGGGTTAGGTAAGGGGATAAACGTGGAGGGCTGGGGCCAAAATGAACTTTTGGTGCTTTCAGAAAGGAATTTATCCATCCTTTATCAATTAGAGTTGCTGTTGACAATGGCGCTCTAACTCATGTGCAAGGTAATTTGATCGAAAACTGTTTTGCTCTTAACTAATCGGTGGATGCTCCCAAGCAGACATTTTTGATGTCTTGTTTGTAGGGTTGGAAGCCCCTATTGACCACTCAACTCTTCTCGTTCCTAAGCCTCTGAAGATGGAGATCCGAAGAGTAGATGGGGTGACATCACCGGGAAAAAACCCATTACCACATAGATAGGGAAGGGGTTGGAGGATTACGACATCATTCAAGGTCGTGATCTATTATTGTCTCGACTTGTCTTGTCGAGCTGACAAACTGGCACCGGGGTTGCGATAACGTCACCAGGAACGCGTGCCCGACGACGTGAACTGCATTTTCCCTCTACCAATAAATAAAATAAACTCCCACACCAATAAATAAATAAATAAATCCCACAAATAAACTCCAACGTCTGTCCCAATCCTACCCAGACATAAAAAAAAAGAGCACACATAAAAAAGCAATGGGGACAGGAAAAAACAAGTTTGGACAGAGACCAAAGTGTTTGTAACACATACAAACCCTGGAAAGGGGTCGGGGAGAGAGAGGGAGAGGGGGAAAATCCAACAGCCACTCAGAGAGCGAGGGGGCGTGGTCACGTGACCAGCTCTAAGCCAATCAGAGCCCGCTTTAAGGTGTCACCCCATCTACTCCAAAGCTCTTCAATTGGTCTTTATCATATTTTATTGACACCCTAGCAACTTAAACACTCTTACAAAGTTGATTTTAGCGTTTTACTGCGTATTTACACTAATGGGGTGGGGATGAGGTAGGTTTAATTCAGATCCAAAATATGTTCATTTTCATGGAGGGGAATAAAAACATCAGTAATCCCTACCAGGATTAGAGTCCCGGTCTCCATATCCATAGCGGTACCATTGCAAGAGTGTTCCCTCAGACCACGTGACCACCGATATGGATTGCTACAATGTTTATGAACCACATGATATTGACTAAACTGAGACTTAAATATTGACCAACCACAAAACACACCCCATAAACTGGGGCTTAAACGTAGAGTACTTTTTTATAACACTAGGTTAAAGTTCATAGGTTTCAGAAGAAGGTTTTAATCTAGGTTTGGGGGAGTGAATAGGCACTTATAAAATAGACTCACTTTGCTCGTTGGGGGCTCCGCCCCCAAACCACTAGTGAGTTTTCTTTGCAGGTGGATGTAAACTAATTTAATTCCAGCGTTGTTTTGAAATTAAAAAAATGCGTGGAAAATGTGCAAAATTTACCTAAATTAAAAAAATCTAGCTCTATCTAAGGTATAACTGATGGAGATACGACAAAAAGTCCAAAGTCCAAAAGGACCAAACTTGTGGATCTCGCCAAATCCGTAGCTTCTGGTGCAATCAGTTTTTTGATAGGTCTTACCATTTAGCCACAAGAGACCTCCAAAGAAAGGTCCGCACCAACTTTAAAGTTGCTCCGCCATTTTAAATTTTTTTTGGGGGGTTAAAAATTTAAATTTTTAACTATTTGGAATTTTCCCCGTCAGTTACAGGCTAGAAGCTATAAGTTTGCCAAATTTCAAGTTTCTAACTTATCTGGAATAGTGAGTGAGTGAGTCAGCCATATGGATTTATAGTAGTATAATATAATATAATATTGGATCATGGGGGCTCCCTCTCCCCATCGAAATTTAAACAGATACCACATTTAACTAAAATTGATATGCACCTTTTCAGGGTATATAAGTAAAAATAAAAATATGCTATTATTGAGTTATAAATTACCATAATACTTACTTACTCTATGGCATTATGAACTCGGAAGTTCACTGCCGTTTTACAAAAGTACGCCATCTATCCCTATCTTGAGCTATTTCTATCCAGTCTACCTCACTACATACTATCTCTTTCAGATACATTCTAATGTTACCCTCCCATCTGGGTCCAGGTCTTCCCAATGGTCTCTCCCCAAGGGTTTACCAGTCAATACCATGAACACGGTTCTAGATTCTCTCATTCACTCTGCATGTCCTGCCCACCGTAATATACGAGACTTGATTATCCTAACTATGTCTTGTTTGAGTACAGGCTATGTAACTCATCATTGAGTAACCTACTCCACTCCCCAGTACCTTAATTACTTTTTGGACCCAATATCTTCCTAAGCACCTTGTTTTCGAGATCTTAAGCGTACTTTCGTCATGTAAGGTAAGAGAGCACGTTTCACACCCATAGAGAACAATCGGTAGACTCATTGTTTTTTATATTCTGAGTTTTAGATTCCTTGACAACAGATGAGATGTCAACAACTTACTGACTGAGTAATAGCATGCATTTCCCGACTTATTATTTTCCTTATTTACAATCTAATATCGTTATTGCTAGTTAAAACTGTTCCTAAATATCTAAACTCATTAACCCTTAATTTGATTGAAATCCATGCTACACTCATCAAGAGCAGTTGTTTGAGCCAAAGGGTCAACTAAGGCACTTAGTGTAATTTGCGGTCGTCTATTTGCATGGCCTGTGACGTCACGAATCATGTGGCATTGACTTATTAATTTAATAATTGAAAGACAGTGTTTTAACACCACCTTGTCAAAGGTTTGAATGAATGTTCGGGTGTCCCTGAGGTTGAGTCTCAGATTAGTGCTTGTATATGAACGCCATTGGTAAGAGCAAGTTTGACCAGGTTTATTCCAACGTGAGCAGTGAGGCTGTTAACTAGAAAAGAATTGACCTTATTTTCTCAACATGATGGAAGAAACACTTTGCTATAAAATAATGAAGACCCTTATCTCTCCATCAGTTTCGGATGCATTGATTGTCTCGGAATACCCTGTCTTCTCTTTGGTAGGCCTATCCCTTTAGTATACACATTCAATCTCACCAAGTTCCTCTCCATCAGCATGGCAAGCCAGCAAGACATGTCAACTCTTCCTGCTTAATTTGTCATTCAGATGGAAAGGAAGCATTTGGTACCGACAACATTTTGTTCTTGATGAATCGCAGCTAATAACTAAGTTCATAAAGATTAGAAATGTGTCCAGATGTTTCTCAAGCTAGCTTGTTTAATTAAAAGGGCCACAACTAGGTTTATTGACAAGCTCAATACTTTGGAGGTTATTGACAAGAAGATTTGAATTATTTTGGGAAAGCAACCATCTTACTGGTGGCTTCCCTGCGTTCAATATTAAAAGCAGCTTTAAATAAAATCCTTTATCTCAAATGTGGAACGGCCTTGCCTATACATTCTGCAGATTATTTTTCTTATATTTAAAAGTTTCACAATTTATCGCTCATTCAGTTAAGACGTGCAACAATGTCACTTGTGAATATGACCAATGTAGTCATTGGGATTGTACAGCAACCGATTGTTTTATTTATTACCACACTCCCTCTTTTCACATTGCCAATGGCCATCCTAACGTCTTTAATACTTTTTTGTAGTCTTCCTAGCTCAATTTCTGACAACTTATAATATAATTCACGATTATGGCCCTGCCAAGCCATTCTAGGACTACAATTTCCCTGCTCATTCGTTAGTAATTCACCAGAAAACCTTTTATTTAGGGAAAGTGTGATTCATTTATAACAATTCAATTCAATATTTATAAAGAATAAGTAGCATACTAAAAATACATTAGTTAAGAATATTATAAAAGCTATGATATTTGTATGAAGAATATTGAATCTTATTTAGTCCTTGAAAATCAGAAGAGATTCTGCCGCAGAGAATCCAATAATTATTACAAATTATTTAGCTTGCCTGAAGGTTTTAGTTCTGCTCATGGGTTCATATCGACAAGGATAGCTATATTTTTAAATAGGCGTATTAACGTGCGCTTTCTAACCTTCCTTACCATATGAGTACACGATTTACAAACTAACTTAATTTTAGGAAAAAATATTAGAGCCAGTCTGTTCAGCCATCTACCCGTCCTCCTGAAAATGATAGCAACAATTTTTACCAGTGGTAAAACTTTTTTTTATCATGACAGGAATCGAACTTGGCTCAATAAATTTACACACTACCTTCTGAGCTAAAAAGTCAAGCATGGACGATTGAAAACTAAAACCTAAAATGTATGTTACACACATTGATGGAAATTGTCATAGGCACGGGTGATAGTAGTTCACAGAGGTACATTTTAAATGTATTAAATACAGTTGAGGAATAACACTTTGATACAGGTTCTATTCCCGACTTCAGATGTTATTTTTTACCTATATTTAATTAATATGCATGTATAGATTTAACTAATTCAAGCTCATCGCAATCTTAAGGCAAGCACCATTTCCCTCATCATATGATGAACGTCAACAGTGTGTTAAAGTAGATCTTAAAACTCACCACGCTAGTCATGACCACGGTCTCCTGTTGCTCACCACAATCCAAACCTTGATCACACTGCCCCATTAAACGTGGAAGAAATACACACAGAGCTATAATCACAGATAAAACAGACTCTGTTTGCATTTTAAGTTTTTGGGTCTAATATGCAAAAATATTTAAAACCTTCTTCGTATTAGTATCGGCAATTTTTGTAGCAGTGGTCGTATGTGTTGAATTGTAATGGGTTAACATAAACAAACCTAAACGTTTTCAGAGCTGTACTTATATATTTAAGTTTATCTTGACAACTTTCACAAATAATCTCAACGATTATTTAAAGACAAGAGGTAATTATTTATCAAGTGTGACGTCTATATTTCCCTCTTAGATTAGTGGCTGGGCTTGACACCCTGCGTAATACAAGAGTCCAGCCATTTTATTAGCTGCTATCACGTTCCCAGCTATTATTAGGTCAAAGGCCCTAAATGACCCCATTATGTCGATGGGCCTACAAACCCTAATAATAATAATAATAATAATAATAATAATAATAATAATAATAATAATAATAATAATAATAATAATAATAATAGTCAAATAGAATAGATATATTTTACCTGAGATTAAATTACATGAAATTGTTATCAAAAAATATTCATATCCAAATGTAATTATTTGTTTGGATTTAGTATTAATTTTGTTCACCAATTTTGCCTCCCCCCTCCCTTTTCGACTCCTTCCCCAAACACTATTTTATGGCTTTGCATTAGACTTTAGGTGCCATCTCCTCCAAACCAGCCCCTTCACCATATAGTAGGCCGCAAGCTGCGGAAAACTTACGGGAAAATGGTCATCCCTACTCTTGATCACCTGATTTTACAAAGGTTGGGTTAACAATGTTGCGACCTGGATCCACCTAGAAGGGAGAGGGGTACAACACCAGGGCAGTTTCCCCTAGGTCCCCGCAAAGCTGAGGTCCATGATTCCCCAAATGCAGCCACTACACACGTGCATAAAAGGCAATGTGTTCTTTATTGAGTTTTCAGACTCAGCTATTTTTAAAGGCTGTCAGCATGGAAAAGATAAGAATAAGGTGGCTCAGTATTATAAATAAATTCTTATCTTATTTTTCATATACACGATTTAAATAATTTGTTATTAAAGCATAAACGTATGTGTAATTATTTAGTTTATAATAGGGCTTCCAAAATTTAATTGCTCCAGGCCTATTTAATCCTCTGAACAGCCCTGATGCTACTTTATTGGACCTCAGTAACTAAATTATTGTATTACTATTATTATTTTATTACTTATATCTACATCAAAAAGGATCAAAATGCGTTATAAGAAATCAAATTTGTGTTAAGAGATGCTTTTTTTTTAAACGAAAACTTAATGCTGATTACAAAAAGATAAGGGAAAAAACTTACATCTTGTTTTATGTAGAGAGGGGATTGGATTGGATTTGGATATTAAAAAATATGATATTTGATTCTCTCACATAATGAACACAGAACCTGCCTATAAAATGCAGCTATAGGGCTTACTATTATGTACCTCCCCCCTCCACCCACTGATTATTTAAAATTATTTCTACAACCATATTAAAACATGTTTGGAATCAGGCACACGCCTTTATCAAGCCTAAAGCATTGTGTAAAAGATTATCCATTTGGACTTTGGAGATTATGGTGAAATGCCCTTGTGAGCTGAATAGATTGGTGACGACCCCTAAGTTTATATTTAAAAGGAATAAATGACTAAATATAATAGACAAACTCAGCCTTGTCCTTAAAACCTGCAGTAAAAAAGCGAATGGTCCATTGAGATTAAGGCTGAGCGGGAGTTAGAATATAAAAAATCAATTTTTTTTTATGAAAGAATACCTTCCTAATAAATTTTAAAATATATTAAATGAGTAATATTTGAGACAAATTTCAACTTATTTAAAAATTATAATAATTTTTAATTTAACTTAATAATACTAACTTCTTCTCCAATTATTAAATAGTATAAGTTGTCTTACTTTTTATTATGGATGTTCAGATATATATATATATATATATATATATATATATATATATATATATATAT
>CABFWO010001039.1:71092-148271 GCA_902155825.1 Timema genevievae | reverse complement strand
ATATATATATATATATATATATATATATATATATATATATATATATTATGCATCCATTTTTGTTTCCCGTCTGTGACCTGGGTCAGTTTTTTATTCAAGCCATATGTTTTCCACTACTGACTTAGTAGGCCTTTCATAGCTTCATATGCCTTATAATCTAACTTAATTGGACAGGCACAACATCCAGTCCCCAGCTGTTAATTCATCATTGTGGAAGGGTAAACCCACTTTTCACCTATATTAAATTTGTCTGTCATGCCAGGAATCAAACCCGAGACCCTTAGCTCAATAACGCTACCGACTGAGCTAAGGTGTCGGATGGGGTGTACAGATAAAATAGCGTAATTGCGTAATTATATTTTAAACACGTTTTAAGCTATAATCTCTTCCAGAGTAAGCTATTTTTTATTTCAATTGTAATTAATGAAATTTAACCGATGGGAGATTTTCTCAATCTCTTACAAACAAGTCAAGTAATGAAAACAACTATTTGGCCTTAAAAAAAATTAAACTTAATTTAATCATTACTTAAAAAATACTGGTTCATTTAATGTTTCTAATCAATTTAGTAAAATCATATATTAAAAAATAGAGATGAAAACCCGTAATACTTACGTAAATAAATACAATGAGTCCTATCCGTACTATTGAGAGCCAAATACCGATAGTGACCGCTTATTGTGTTCGAGTGATAGCGATGGTCGGGGGATTGAGGACTTGGAGAAGAAAAGAAGGAGGGTTTTCTTCATCAGACTTTTCAAAATAAGTTAATAGTACATGAAAGATAAGGAAAAAATGCCCTAACCCAAATAACTGCAATAGAAATGAATTTTTCACCATCTTATTAAAAAAATGTACATAGTAACATATCCAAAGTTCACACAAATTAGATTAGTGCTAGGAAAACCGCTGCCATCTTGAAAAAATTGTGGTGAAAATAGGTTTTCTAAATTTATCTCGTAAATGGCCGCATGTATGTTAATTTTTCAAAAGTACAAAGTGAAAGATAATAAGATTTTACACAAATTCAATATCTGTAATATTTTTGTAAAGGGAATATCTACAAAGACATCGCTTATTATATTGAAACCACATAACTGCTCATGGAGAATTTTTTTTCGTAATACTGTTTTTACTCAAGCATTTATGTAAACAATATTCACTTCTCATTACTATACTGTAATAACCCAAAGACAAGCTACCATTTAGAATAGGCTGGAAGTGATAGTAGTTATTTCGAAGCAAAATCACTACTATAACTATTATCAATATCACTATTATATTTGTGTTTCAGGTTTGGCTGGTAAATAAAGTATATTAACTGAAATTATAGGAAATCATAGGAAGTATAGGAATTATACCGTAAAAAACGCGCAGATAAAGTTCGTGCTCTTTCATCTATTTCTAGTTTGAAAATAAGCAATGAAATGAGCATTGAATAAGGATTGTTATTTCAGCGAATGCTAGCTATAGTTAATACTGGAAATTTCAGCCTAGATGAAGCATTAACATATGAGGTATGTGCATACCCCCCCCTTCCGTAATTGAATCAGGGATGATGCTTCGTAAGGCTGACAAGTCTGCAGTCCATTTTCGGCCATCATCAGCGGCCCTTCCGGCTGTGGAAATTCACATTTTGTAGCCGACTTTAACCGTCACTTGGACACAATGTGTGACGTTAAATTTAATAAAATAACCTGATATTATGCTTTATGGCAACCAGGATTCGAACAAGACGGGCCAAGTCCCCCCATCATATTCTGTAAGGGTTAGCCTGAAATGGATGACGCCTGTAATGACGCTCCACAGCTGATTATCCTGGACGACCTGATGCGTGAAGCCAACGAAGTGGTCGTCAATTTTTCTACCAAAGGATGCCATCATCAAAATATTAGCGTCATGTATCTTACACAAAATATATTTCACCAGGGCAGGGGCCAAAAAAAAGTCCTTAAACACACACTATATCGTGATTTTTAAAAATCCTAGGGATAAAGCTCAGACTCAACACTTTGCACGTCAAGACTGTCCTGAAAATCCCCGTGTTTTACAAGAGGCTTACGCTGACGCTACAAGTACTCCCCACGTGTATTTATTGTTAGATTTCAAAAAAGGTACACCCAAATTGTTCAGATATAGAACCCGAACAAATGTTGGGTGCTGCGTGTACCTACCACGCAAAAGCTATAAAAACACTGACACTTCCCGATTACAGGTCATTTCATAACCATGAGTCACAAAGTACTGAAGAAAGCCTCTCTGCTGCTTGCGATACATCGCATGAACCCGCAGCAACGTGTTGCCTTGCTGAAAACGGCAGACAAGAAACATATTGACTCTGTTTGCAAGTGTTCCTACAACACTTTAAAAGGGAGGGTGCTGTTGAAAAATTCGCAGAAGACAAAGTTACGTGCTCACAAGCTGGTGTTGTGCAAGCTGGTTAAACGAGGAGAGTGCTGGAAGAAGAAGAAACGACTACTCGTTCAGAAAAGAGGAGCGTTCCTACCCTTATTTTTATCCCCATTAATAAGCGGTGTCCTCGGTTCCTTATTCAACAAGTAGATAATGGAACACACGAAAAAGATGATATTAGTGTCCCCGGAAATATTACACCGCTACGAGCAACACCACCAACAAGTGGCCGCGGCCACAAATTCAATGGTCTCAGAGCTGGACAAGGAATTAGAAAATATCCTCTCTTCAAAACTTGACAAGTCTAAATGGAATTTATATCAATAAGTGTTACAGCGCTATCTGAACTTTAGCCAACACCCTTCAACACCTGAAAATACCACCACAACCACACCTGAAGTGTCTGTACTTCCCATCCCTACTGTACTCAATACTGTACTAGTACAGGCACGTAAAAAAAACCGAACTTTTATAGAATATATTATTTCCCGGAGCGGTATCTCTTGGGAACAAAACGGGCAAGTGAGTATTCACGATACGCCTCTTCGTGGATCATATCGTGGATTTAATCAACGACCTGGACAGAACAAGAAGACACAGCGAGTCATCGGGGTGGCAAGAATTTCTCACGGTGCTTCAAAAAATAAACGTCCCAAAAGAATTTATTATAAGCCCGAAACGTTTCACACCCATTGAAGATCTGACGCCCATACCCCAACCACTTACACCGTCGCAACGCCCTAAGAAGAAGAAACTGGAAAGGGTGTACGAAAACAGGTGGCTGCCTTTCCGAGTTCAATGGACCATTTAGCCGCCATCTACTACGACCCTTCTCATCCTACAAGGTTTGTATAGGCGGCGTTGCTTATAAAGGCATCCAAGAAAGATCCGATCAAAGTACGAGAGTGGCTTTGTGCGCAGGACGCTTATACGCTAAAAAAACGGCGATAAAAAAGTATCCACGCAACAAATACGTGGTGTTAAACATTGACGATCTCTGGCAAGCCGAACTCAAGGATATGCGAAGTCTCGGAAAAAACAACGACGGTGCCGTGTCATCAACGTGTTTAGCAAGATGGTCTGGGGAAGGAATCTTCCATTCAAGAAGGGAAGCGTCGTGAGGGACGCCTTTCAGGACATTTTCAAACAAATTGACAGTAAATTTCTAAGTTTACAGACAGACAAGGGAACAGAATTCACGGCACGTCTAGTCCGGAAATTTCTCAATAAAGAAGGCATGTAGTACTAAACCACTCATAATCTGGTCGTAAAGGCAAGCATCATGGAACGATTCGATAGAACTCTGAAAGGGCACATGTGGCGTTACTTTACCAAAAATAACACGTATCGCTATGTGGACGTCCTCCAAGATTTCGCTTACGCTTACAATGGCGTGAAACATTCCGGTATCAAGATGTCGCCTGCAGATGTTTCAGAAACTAATGTGCCTCAAGTTAGAGATAGACTATACGGCAAGCGGCGCCCAAACTCGAATAGTAAGTCAAAACTCAAAGTCGGTGACACGGTGCGTATTAGCAAATCCAAAATAACGTTTGAAAAGGGCTATGAAAGCAATTGGATCGAAGAAATTTTCAAAGTCAGCAGTGTCGTCATGCGACAACCAGTCGTCTACAGACTGACCGATCATGACGACGAGGAGGTGGAGGGAACGTTTTATGAACCCGAATTGCAACGTGTACGTCTTCCCGAAACTTTTAGAGTTGATAAAATACTACGTGTCAAGGGTAAAGGTGCCAGAAAGAAAGTGTACGTGCAATGGAAAGGTTACCCCGCCAAGTTTAATTCTTGGATTCCTGCCAGTTACGTCAGCGCCCTACCATGAAGGACCAGTTTTACCTCACCTTGCCGAGCGATAGCTCTATGGGATATTTCCCGAAAAATACCCTCGTAAATTTCACCATGTAACTACCCTACCATCTTACACTCGACGGACAGTGGGAAGTCACCCTCGCTTAATTCCAATATCTATGTTCTTTAACCACCGTACCCGAAAGCCAAAATATTGTATGTTACAAATGGGTTGATGCTAACTGCGTGGGACACACATTCAAGGATCACATCTCGCCTTTAAATTACAGCACTATCCATGAATTGGTCAAAGCCCTAAACGATGTAGAGGCGTTTAAAGGGAATTTCGGAGTTGTATTCAAGTACACAAACCCTCACAAAAAAGTGAACATATATAGCTGCTGACTATCTAGTCAACTAAGTCTATAACTCGGTTTTAAATCTTAACACTAATTTGATAAAAGTCCCAAAGTCACCGTACACCACCAGCATTCTACTAGGCTTGCCCTTGCAAATGTACATCTACACGGATATAGTCGATCCTCAGCCCATGGGTGACCTGTTGGCACCGCTTTTACTAATCGTTGGCATGAACAACACAAACTATCTCTACGGCATACATAAGACAGTTAGATATACTCCGTTACACTACGTGCCTGTACTTAGAAGAAAAATTGAAATCCTGGAAATCAATATAAGAACAGACACTGGTGAACCTGTACCATTCGAGTTTGGAAAAGTGTGCGAGAAACTTCATTTTCCACGCTGCTCAACATGAACTGTCCCTACCAAAGATACTACGTCAACCAGGCTGGAACAGGAATATCTTCAATCTACCACGGTGTTTCCTATCAACGCGGGCAGGAAATAGGAAGTTTTTTCAGCGGACTTTTCATGAGCGTTGTACCGTTGCTGAGAAGCGGTGTTAAAGCCATTGGAAAACAGACGCTTCATACGGGTATTGACGTGCTCTCCGACGTCACCAATCAGCGTCGTCCTTTCAAAGAGGCCCTACGGTAGCGTGTTGGCGAGGCTGGAACAAACCTGAAACGCAAGGTGGAGCAGAAGATTGACACACTGATGACTGGCTCAGGCTATTAAGGGTGTCATAAGAAGCACCGACGTCAGTATTCTGTTGTTGTCCGACGTAAAAAGGTCAAGAAAGAATCTGTAGATGTTTTAAGTTGAAATTTAGTTTCTACACCCCCAGTGCTGCGAGTGTGTCAGCAGTGAACTCGATCTATTTTCCGCCCTACCCACGCAACCAGTCTTGAAATTAGACAATGGCTCTAGTACAAACCTGTATCTTCTCTCACCGATTTTTCGCCCATAGAATTTACTGTTACCGGTCAAGGCGAGTTCTATATCGAACTTTCCAAGACCATGCTCTATCTCAGGGCGGCTATCATGAAACCCGACATTTGCGCTTTTACCGAGGTGGATCAAATCACTCCCGTCAACAACTGGTTGCATTCGCTATTCACACAGGTGGATCTGTTTTTAAACCAAAAACTTGTCTCACCACCCTAGCAACACGTATGCTTATAGATCGTACATTGAAACGTTGCTCAATTACAACAGTGAAGCCAAAAGAACACATTTGACTTGCGGTCTCTAGTTCACACAGACAGCCCCGGAACCTTTGAGGAGGCTAACGCTGGCAACAAGGTGTTTGAGGCCCGTCGCAGTCTCCCGCAAAAAGTAAGACGGTGGATCCTTTTGGGGTATCTACACGGTGATGTGTTTAACCAAGAGAAATACCTTTTGAACGGCACCGAACTCAGAGTCAAGTTGGTCCGTTCCAGTTTTTCCAGTTTAGTCTTATGGCCGTCCCTGAACTCCCTCACTTTAAAGTTCACATCGATGAAGCAGGCCTTCTAGTGCGATGCTTCAAAGTAGCACTTTCTATACTGTTGGCACATGCCAAGGCATTAAACGTCAGTCCCGCAAAGTATACCATCACATGCGTGGAAGTAAAAACACTCACTATTCCTACAGTTGTACAAGGGAAATCAATGGACAACGTATTCACCGGACAATTACCCAAACGATGCATCGTGGGATTTGTATAAAACGCTGCGTCAACGGAGACACCACCAAGAACCCGTTCAACTTCCATACCTACGGCATGAACCATTTCTCGCTGTACGTGGACGGGGAATAAGTGCCGTCGAAACCGTTACAACCCTATTTTTCAAACTGCAACTATGTCATGTCCTACCACACACTATTTTTTGGAACGGGTATCCATTTCATGAACGAAGGTAGCAATATCACACGGGAAGTCTTCCCTAAGGGATATCATCTCATGGCTTTCGATCTCCCACCTAATCTGTCCACCCACATGACATTGCATGGGAATTTTACGAGGCATGGTTCTCTGAGCATCGAAGTGAGCTTCACCAGAGCTCTCACCGAAACCGTCAACTGTAGTGTGTACCGGGAGTTTGCCAACATCATCACCATTGACAAGGACAGAAACGTCGTGACCGATTATGGGAGTTAACATACGCGACTTACCGCCCCTTACACCCGTAATTTATATCATGGACGTCGTTGTAGATTTATAGAGCTTCATCGACGACAGCAAAGAGTTTATCGTCAAGGAACTGATGTAACGGGCAAACCAAGTTAGCCACGTACTGTACAAAATTGCTGCTCTAAATCATTGCCCATGAACATATATATTATTCCCTGATATTCATACACGTCTATTAATGTATAAATGTTTATGTGTTACATACCGCGCCTCGGATTCTTGATGGAATATTTCCAGCGCCTTGAGTAGCGGCACCATCTGACTGTTTGTCCTCCTTCGGCTCTCTCACAAGACCGCTCCAGGCCGGCCGGAGGATCAACAACGACTGAAGGCAGCGCGCGGCTTACTCATGAGTGGGGGCCTCGTTTACCTGAACGGCTCCACGTAGTGGGATTTTTTTCCCCTCCTTCCTTCCCATCATGCATTGCGTTCGGCCATTATATAATACCTTTACTTGGTCGACAAAGACAGGACTACAATTATTCATCACTTGGTGGATAGACTTCACTATTCAAAGTTCTCGCCTGCACACAACAGGGATCAAGATGTTCACGCCGAGGGACCGACCGGACCGCCGAAAGTAATGGGAAGTTACATTATTTCATCAAGTCACTGGGGAGTATGCTGCCCTGATAGTGAAGAGGATTAGCTTATCTACGTTACTAATGATCATAATATTGTATATATTAGGTTTCGGGGACTTAGTTCACTTAACGTGAAGTCACCTTGTACTTCACAAGTTTTCTGCTTGTTCCATAAGACCGGCAGCTTAAATGGGATTGATTCCCACGTCGTAGCCCGCATGAACATAGTGTTATCTGCGAGGCTCTTAATAGGGAAAGTGACCATTCAGATTGTTCAGGGCCTAATTGCAGACACCTAACTAGGTATTGTGTTGGTCACATTTCTTGGTGATCAACTTGTGGGCCACTTCTGCCCGTCTGGCATGGCTCGTGTCTCTTACAATATTTGTATTGTGTTGATCACATTTCAAGGTGATCAACTTGTGGGCCATTTCTGCCCGTCAGGCATGGCTCGTGTTTAGGTATTTATTTATTTTTTTGCCCTTTTGAATTGAGTTGTTCTCCCGTTTTTAGGGCTCACCGGGAGGCCCGTTCCTACCCTTATGGCTCAGGCCTGCTGGTCGTGCGCCGACCCCTGATTTAGTTGAGGTCAATAACGCTGAATGGGAACTTACCCTGCGCACATGTCTGATGTATATTCTTAGCTCTTGGGAACATCCTCAATATAACAACCTGTGTAGCAAATATATTTTGGATATCCAAAGACCGCTTCCGTATAAATTGGCTTGTGCTATGATCATGTGCAATGTACTTATTTCAGCAATTGGATACATTAAATTGATTTGTTGAAATACACTCATACCTTATCTTTTCAAGTGCTTTTTGTTATGCTCTTTTTCCTTGTTAGTTACCGTCGTCTCTGGTGTCTAAAAGTAACGACGGTACACTGAGTGTTTTATCTGTATGCGGTACATTACTTTAACATTGGGTATTGACAGCCCCATACGCTACCGATAAACTTTCTACCACTGATAAAAAGCAAGTTGACTATGTCGTCAACAATCTACATGGTATTCCCTGGGATAGCGGTGATGAGGATTACTGCCTGCTTGAATCCCTCATCTCCCGTGCCACAACGCGTTCATAAACCGTCTACGTCAAGGGGGCCGAAAAGAAAAAGTTTCTAGCCAAATACACGCCTACGCCTGTCGTAGATCTGTACGACAGAGGTTGTTCATCTCTTAAAACACTTAAATTGGGGCGCAACATGTGCATGGTACATAGTTTTGTATGGAATTTTTGTTCGGCCTCCATCGTTTGGGTACTTAGAGTTTCGATAATTGAAGATAAACACGCAAACCATAAGACGTGCGCTGAAAACAAACCCGTGTTTCCGTTCTGTACTGTCGGGTGTTTTCCTTGCTGAACAACTACCCGGAAGAATAGCGTGACCTGCCACTCTCGTCATCAACACGGATCCACACACCAAGCCTGGGACGCATTGGGTCGCCATCTTTATTGACAAGAACGGCGTGGGAGAATACTTTGTCAGTTATGGTTTTCCACCCCAAATAATGTCACATCTGGCATTTATACGCAAAAACACTTCACGCACGTCTCATAACACGATACAACTTCAAAGCATAGCCTCAAATGTTTGCGGCCATTACTGTCTCATGTACCTTCTCTATCGTGCCCAGAACATTCCAATGAAAACTTTCCTAGCCCTATTCTCGCCTACCAATCATACAGGCAGTGACGCTAAAGTGTTGAGATATTACAACACATTTTTCAAGACGGTAGGTTATTGCCGCCCCTCAAGAGGCTGCGTCCAATCAGCGTGCACTTATAAAATGGGCATTCCGACGGCGTGATAGTCATAATCACGACAGTCGTTGAAGCTATCAAACATCATGTAAGGCCAAGACGTTTGCACCCACAAAGCAAAGCTGGTGAAGCCGCTCGCCATCACCAGTATTTTCAACACTTTGTTTCCGCTGGACGAAGTCGACGCCAAGTGAGTCATCGTTGGCATGAGCGTTAAGAACAACTTTGCACCCTATGTCCAGGTAGAAAAATGCGGAAGGAACTTTGCGGTGTTTAACCATATAGAGTGACAAGAACTGGGCAGCTACAAGTCGGTCATATCAAAGTTTTTCAGCCACACGCAGCCTCCTCAGAAGATTAGTCTGACTAACCATAAAATCTCTCTGAGACGCATGTGCGGTGACCGTATGGTTGTCATCGACGAGAAACAAGACGCTGGACTCAAACGTGTCACCTATCTAACACCTAAATGAGCGCTTCTTTGTGATGTGCTGGACCTCATCGACGTCGCAGTCGACCGACGAGTTATGCGGTCGACACCCGTCACAAGATATTGCAACAATTTGATCAACACACTTGTCGTGGATGTATGCGACACGCTAACAGAATCAGTGGATGTCATCGACTTCGAACAGCCTACGGTGGAAACGCATATCAGGAACCTGGATCTTATCAGAACTACCTACTATACACGTCAATTTGTCGGTTCGGACTAAAACCTGCTGGATTGTGATCTAAAAACAATTTTACTAACACATCTAAGAGACACTATAGAAAAACGTATGAACGAATATATACGTCATTCCTGTAAAAGTGTATAATAAATATATTTATGTTTGTTAAATCTTTAACGTATGGTAAATATTATGTATGTCTGTGAAACCTTTAATCTATAATAAATATTATGTATGTTTGTGAAACCTTTTATGTATTATAAATGTATGTTTGTAATATCGTGTTTTATTCACGCAAAACCTGTTTGTCCCTTACACGTAGTGTAACCAGATATGACTTGTCGAGCCGGCAAACTGGCACCAAGCATGAATAGGGTCAATGATCTCTTGTACTAGCTCACGTTTTCAAGGTCGTGATCTATTCCCAGCTCAACTTGTTTTATCGATCCACTAAATTAGCGCCAGGTATGAGTCATCAGGAAAAACCAATTGCGACATCATTCAAGGTCGTTATCTATTCTTGTCTCGACTTGTCTTGTCGAGCCACCAAACTGGCACTGAGGTTGCGATGAAGTCATCGGGAAAACCCATTGCCTGCCGGGGAGAGGGTAGCGACATCATTCAAGGTCGTGATATATTCTTGTCCTAGCTTGTCTTGTTGCAATAACGTCACCGGGAAAAACCTATTACCACAAAAATGGGGACAGGGGGAGGGTTGTGACACTGACATAGATTCAGAGTCTTGCGGTATTTGTTCACACTCTACGCTAAGTGGCCATTAGGAGAGGTTCATGCTGCGCCCTCATTAGTGATGCCAACACGCCGTGGAAGGAGCGCCCGACTCCATGGACTGCACGATAACTCTACCAATAAATAAAATATGCGCCAACGCCCGTACCAATCTTACCCAGACATAAAAAACCAATGAGCACACTTAAAAAACAATTAGCACACTTAAAAAAATGAGCACACATAAAAAAGCAATAAGCACAAATAAAAAGCAATGGGGACAGGAACAAACAAGTTTAGCCAAGAACAACCAAGTTTGGATAGGAACCAACCTTTTTGGAAAACATGCAAACCCTGGAAAGGGGACATGGGTACGGGGAGGGTCCGGGATGGGAAATCCAACAGCCAATAAGAGAATGAGGGACGTTGTCACGTGACCAGCTCTAAGCCAATCAGAGCGCTGTTGCAGGTGGGCCCACACGCTACTATTATGTACTTGATGGAGGCTCACCATATCCATTGGTGTAGTGAAGCAACTTATGCAGATATTACTACTTCTTATACCGATTTATCTTTTCTAAAATATGGCAGCTGCTTTGTGATTTTTGATGGCTATGAAGAAGGCCCGTCTATAAAGGACAATGCTCATCAATGCAGAGTAGGCACAATCACTCACAGCATGCACAGTCCATTTTCTTCTTGAAACAAAATTCATTAGAAGGAATGATCATTTCTTATCCAACAACACTAACAAGCAGCGAATGCTGTTTCTCATAGGCGATTACTGTGATTAATGTAAGGGGATGCTGACACACAGATTGCCAAACCTGCTGTACAACTAAGTGAAACATAAAATGTAACTGTAATTGGAGAAGATACCGATATCCTTATCCTACTGATGTTCCACTGAAAGCCCAAAAAGCTCTGTTTGTATTACCACCTCCAAACCAAACACCTGCAAAAATAGCTTTGGGAGAAAATGCCATGGTAACGTTATTCGGTGATAAACAGCGTGAGACCCATATGCACCAAAGAATACTAACAGCAAAAGTTATTGCAGCCAAATGCTTTGTTACACCTGAGAGGCTACCTTCCACATCATCTGCCACCAAGTACCACGCCTAACGTGTCTATTATCAGATATGTACAGTACATGGAAGATGGGGATGCGAATACAGAAAAAAAAAAGATTATCCAGTTACAACTGATCTACCTCCTGTCCCACCATCATTGCTTTCTGTAATCCGCTGCAGTTGTGTGAAATCATGTGCTATTATGCGTTGCAGCTGCAGGAAGAATGGTTTAGAGTGTACAATTGCTTGTGCTCACTGTTATGAAGATGGTTGTCAAAATAAACTAAACATTGATGAAGAAGATTGTGATGAGCCAGAACTGCCATAAAATAAACAGGACAAAAGTTTAGAAAATTGTAATCAATCCTTATTGTCTTTTTGTTTAATTTATGCTTTCTCTCAAAATACCAATTGTTTTGTAATTTAATGTTGTTGTTCCAACCCTAGAAGGTTTTAACAACAATTTACATTTAATTTATATTTAGAATAGGTTTAAAAGAATTTTTAAAATTTGTTATATACAGTGAATATTTAATTTTCAATAAAATTACAAGATAAATCTAGAGAATCAATTTTTGCCACAATTTTTTCAAGATGGCGGCGGTTTCCCTAGCACTAATTGGTGTGAACTTTGGTTATGTTACTTTGCACACTTTTTTTAACACGATGCTGACAAATTAATTTCTATTGCAGTTTTTTTATCCCAAACCATATATTTCCAAGACTATATAAAAGCTGCATACGAAAGGATACGTTCTTTTTTTTAATATTTCAAATGGTTCTTGATTATTCCCTGTAAAAGTTGGAGAACCAAATAATTTTTTGTATAAAGTAATCTTGGACATTGTTTTCTATTTCACTTTGAAAGTGACATTTAGTTGTATGAATATAATCGTTATATATAAATCCATTATTATGTTAAATAAATGGTACGGCACAGCGCACAGACGTTCTCCCGCTTTTATCTTATGATAGGCTATACATTTACTAAAAACTTGTAAGATTTGTGAAACGAAGTAATAGGTGTATACATTGTTGTAGAAACAATATATCAAAGCTCATAAATGAAATAATATACAATGCTACTTACTTATTCTATGGCACCAGAAGTAGGAATATTGTTACAGAAAAATTGAAAAAAGATAAATATTTTTGTCCTCCAAAGAGTATGAGAATCAAATTCATTTTCAAAGACCTGAGTCAAAGAGTATGTATGTGTATATATATATATATATGCTTATAGCTCAGAAATTATTGGTCTTATAACAATATATTTCAAATAATTTTTTTTACCTTTAACAGTACTACAACTTTACGTTGATAAGTCACTTCACATTTTAAATAGTTGTGGAAAAATGATCAAAATTGGAAAATTCATCTTATGTAAGGTATCCTCCAAGCTATTTTCATAAGAAAATAAGAATTATTGCTTTCTTGTTTATAATGATAAACAATGTATATATATATATATAATTTTTTTTATAAAATATAACCAAAATCGTTATAGTGAATTACGAGAAAATCGATTTGTTCTCTTTTTGACCTTCAGTAAACTACCCTTAAATATAATTCCAAAAATACTTCGATAGGACCTTATGAAAACCCCAGAATCCAAGTCTTAGCTCAATAGATAAAATAGTTTAGACTTTAGCCCGAGGTTAAGATAGACAGCATCGCGAAAACAACTTTGTTGGTTTCAGGAGGTAATGAAACGTCGACATTTATAAAAATCTCGAATTTGAATTTTTTGACGATCACAATACTTTTTCTTCGAAGTGTCGAGAGAAAGTAAAAGTCTCATGAATGTCCAAATAGGTTGTGCAAGAAAGCAAACCATCAATAGATTTAAAGAAGTGATGGAGAGTCCGGAAAGAAGGTTTTTACTTTACTGAAAACAAAGTTTATCACTTAAAAGTTAGCCTAGTCTGAAAGCATTAAAATTAATGAGAGTACTTTATGTTCGCCTAGGTATTTTAAGGCTTACTATTTTATTTATTGTAAGCCCTCAAAAATAATCTACAAGTATGATGTCACAAAACATATTATGTTGATAAATAAACTGTTAAGAAATGTACTATACAATGACAATCACGAAATGTGAGCGTTCAACATGAAGCGTTTGGCAAATACTGTGTAACGAATGTTTATCATTCGGAAAATACCTCATGGTGTAGATGAGTGAGTTATGAGTTATGCCGAATTTTCGGTATTTACCAAATTGCGAGCATTTCTCGTCGGCTGTCGGTAATCTATGGTGAGATTTAAACTAAAATGATGGCCTTATTGTGACCGAGTTTGTAAATAAAGTTATACCAGACATCAGAAACACATACTTTAAAAGGGTAGTTACATTATGTAAGGGCCTATTATTTATTTACTTTTGAGGTATTTAACATGCACTCTCTAAAGTGACTGATTATATTAGCACATGAGAATTTCTATGAGTGAGAGCCGGGAAAGGTATTTTCACATACTTTCCAGGGTTCTTTTACATGCCACAATTAACATGGGACAAATGGCTTTAATTCCCCTCAGAAGGAAGTTGTGCTACGGATTTTTACCACTCAAGAAAAATTCATCGACCCCAACTGGGTTTGAACCCATGAACATCGGGTCTTGAGGCAAGCACTTTACCCTAAGACCATCGATTAAATTATTGTAAAATAATTTATAGGTAATAAAATAGCATAAGCTATAGTTCAGTAATGTACAAAAATATGAATCGATGCATGCATACTAAACTACTAGCCCATCTAGTCTGTTTTTTCCTGTTACAAGGAAGGTGAGGTTCAAATCCCGTCTGAGTGTACAAATATTATCTTTATCTAGATGAGTTCCCCCTATCTCTCCACTATAATGCGTGTTCGTCGCCTCTAAAGACCCTGCTTGTGGGGGTGTAGAGTCAGAGAAACGATTTGACATGACAATATTTTATTGTAGTAGTGTTTGATATTGCTAGAGTAATATTTAGTCAGGAAATGGCATTACAGTGCTTCTTGTATATGATTATGTTTGATATTGCTGAACGAATATTTAGTCAGGAGAGGATATTACAGTATCACTTGTGAGAGATACTGATAGAGGAATGTGTCTATCCCTGTTGATTATTTCATTGAAATAAAAATAATAGCTATAGAATTGTATATAGGTACAACGTGTTTTCTTCATAAAGAACGTTAGTACCTTTATGTATTATATTTTACAGTAATTTTGAGTAGGAGAAATTTAAGAATTCTATATACAAGCAAAAAGTATACTCGTATGGTAATTTTACCATTCATTGCGGATAGCTGCGGATAGTTTCTATCTCCCCCTTCTCTGTGGGCTATTTAATTTTGTAGTCAAGTTTTTCAAGATGTGTGAAGTAAAAAAAAAAGTTGACACTATACTTGTTAGAGCTTGCATGAAAACAATTAATTATCCTTTACCTGCTTCGATAGCCTATAGTTTAAGGCGTGTAGACTAGACTACCGATGACAGGGAGATCGAGGTTCGAATCCCGTTTGGGTGTACTGAGGGTAGTTTTTCCAAAATGGTCTTACACTATCCCTCCATGCAAATGTGGGTATAATTTCTCTAAATTTACCTTCCTCATCACTAGCTAAATAGCGTAATTAGTACATATGCTTATAACCTGAACAGGTATTCAGACGCCGTGCTAAAAAAATATATCCTTTGTCAAAAAGAGAGTTCTAAATCTTTGTGTATCTTTGGTTCGAATCCAACCCTGTAAATAATCCCTGGTCTGCAATGGTCTTCCCACAATTTAAAGGTCAACATATGAATCCTCGTATCGTATCGTAGCCTTATCTTTGAGAGAGTGCGTTTCCCCCTTTATGGGCATTATCGCATGCAGGTAGAAAATCCGTATGTTTCACGAGCCGCATAACGACTAGTAAGGGTGTCTAATAAGTAGAGCCCGGATTTTTATGTAGTATTAACCTACAAAATATGTACATAAATATGTAGCAAAGTAATTTAAAATAGGTAGTAAAATATTTAATAATGAGAAAATATATAGCATTGAATGAATAAACCTTCGCTCGAAAGAAATGTTGGTAGGAATGCAATCTGAGTGTGGACGTTTGTCACGTGAGATTCTTGGAAAATTCGCTTGGCTGACAGCTGATGTTATGTTTCCTTGCTACTCTTCTACCAGTGCTTTGAAAACAAGGGAATGTCAAATCACTAGGCGATTTTAACATTACACTTACCCTATGCCACAGACAAGGAAATAACAGATACACAGCCTTACGCGAGATTTGCTGCAACCCTTGAGTCAGGTATAACTTTATTATTATTATTATTTAGCACCGCGTCTTACTACCCATTCGGGTTATACGCTTAAGTACTAATTACGCTAATGGATTAGGAATTGGAAAGGTTGAATAGAGGAAATGAACCCGCATTTGCGTGGAGGGAGAGTGGAAAACCATTTAGGAAAAACCACCCCCAGTTCACCCTACCGAGATTCGAACCTCGATCTCCCCGTCCTCGGCAGTCGGGCTCAACACGACTAGCGCGTTAGCCAACTACGCCACCGAGGCGGGTCAGGTATAACTTAAAATATCCAGTGATAATAGCGCTTCCAAGTGAGAATTCTTTAGAACAACTCACTTGCAAAATGTTCCTCGTGAGAAAGACAAGCTGAGAGCTAAGAGCTGCCGTCTCTCAGAGTACAATAGTCCAGGTAGAGGTAATCTCTTACCCTGCCTCACCCCCCTTTCATTGCCCAGCTTCTGCTGTCAAAATTCTTTAGGATTAACTTTTTCACTAGACTGGACTGCAAATAACTGGGATATCAGTCTTCGAATCTCTATCAGGTGTACTGAGAGTTTTTTTTCCCTTTTAATGCTTAAAATTCTCCTTCAACACATATACAGGCACATTTCCCAAAAATTTTACCTTCCTCATTCCTTATCCATTCGAGTAAATACGCGGATATCTGTAAAGAGAAGTAATACACGGCGCACAAAATATATCAGTAATTAAAATTAAATATTTATGTTGTAAAGTTGCATTTACTAGTTATATTTTGTTGTCAAATTAATACCAAAAAAAATATACAAGTGATATGCTACTTTATTAACTAAAAAAAAGTTAAATGCATGGAAAATACAATGAAAAGTATTTCCTAGGTATATTTTTGGTATCGGCAATACCTCCTTATTTTAAACACTGGAATGATTATATTCAACATTATTTTATACTAATACGCACCTCGGTGGCGTATTTAGCTAACGCGCGTGTTGAGCTAGATGGCTGAGGACTGGGAGACCAAGGTTCGAATCTCACTCGGTTGAACTGGGGGAGAGGGTTTCCTAAATGGTTTTCCACTCTCTCTCTCTCCACGCAAATGTGGGTTCACTTCCTCGATATTCAACCTTCTCAAATCCTAATCCATTAGCGTAATTAGTACTTAAGCGTATAACCCGAACGGGTAGTAAGACGTGGTACTAAGTATTAGTATTATGTATTATTTTATACTGATGTGCAATTAAGACTTAACCAATCGGTTTTAAACCAGTTTATAATAAAATCAAGTTTGAAAATGAAGCTTATCTCCCTAAACGCGATTTTAGGATTACATACACACAAAAAAACACCACAATGTTTTGTCCAATTACACTCGTCCAACACCTTCTCGTGTCTGTATGGAAAATTAAAAATCTCTTGATTTTACTAAAGGAGAATAGAAATAAATATACTTATTTTTACACTGAAAGCTCTTTCAGTATAAGATTAGTTTACTATAATAGAACAATATTTTCATACAATTAAAAATTTGCAAATTTTCTTAAAAAATAAATTATTATATCACAATAAAATAGGGTTTAGTAAAGTGAGTAAAATTGTTGACAATTCAAAGTATATGAAAATAGCTAGCACGTCATCATCTAGCGTCGTGTGAGTCAGAAAAACTATATTGGTTCTGCCTCTTGATACCATACTAGTTGTGAAGATAGAACAGACGCTATTTTAGTGCTAGTTCCGACACTAGTCTGTGTAATTCGACCAATCAATGCGTGCTGAGACTGTGTGTAGAGAAATGGTAGAAATGGTGCCAACATAATCATCGGATGTGATTTTATTGTTAGCAGAAAATTATTCTAAATATCCTTGTTTATATAATACCGAATTGCCACAATATGACAATATATTTAATATACATTTAATTAAAAATATGTCATCTAAAAACGACCAACTGTGTTCCAGACCTAATTTTAACCTAAATAAACTTGATAGCATGCTAACCTTGGATGGTTGTTTTTAAAAAATATAAAGTGTGCGTAGGACTAAGAAAGAATATTTGTGTATCAAGGATACTGTACTTGGACACCCATGGGCTTAGGAGCCTCTGACCACATCGTAAATAAATGAATACGAATTTAGGAAGATACTAAACGTTAGTGTCAACAGGTGACCTGGTAGTCTAGGGGTAAGGTGTCAGACTTCTGTGCTGAAGGTCCGGGGTTCAATCCCAGGTCCCGGCATAGATTTATCTTATTGCCAAACCCTTCCTTCACCTCTGACAAGATGTGTATTAATCACAACTTGTGAATGTGAGGAATGCCAGGCCTCCACCGTGGTTCGGATTCCACGTTAAACTGTAGGTCCTCCATTCCATCTCACAATCACCCTACCATTACACATTAACGTAAGTGCGTATAACCCGAACGGGTAGTAAGACGCGGTGCTAATAATAATAATAATAATAATTAATGTCACCCCGAAAGTATCTTACCTAAACTCCGAATGTATCATTTTTTTAGAATCCCGCGACCATTATTTCGTCTTTTCAGCCAGTCCCGTGTCCATATTCTTTTCCTACGCTCCCTCTCATAATTTTCAATTACATTATTATTAATTAATGCAGCTGCCACACCCAAAATCATGGTTGCAATATGTCTTTGTGAGTGATAAACTTATCATTAAGGCTGTTACATGGGGAGGACGTTATATGCGTTTGAAAATCTCGCATTTTTTTAAGAAATGGTTTTATATTTTTAAATATGGTTGTCACCAAACTGTAGGTGAAAGCTATCAACAGGTCCCTATCTAAATATAAAGTTTAAATTTTTAAAAAATCCGCAACGCTTTACGCGAATATTTGTACCTCTGAGATTAAAGTAAAACGATAGAGACCTAGAACTAGCAATCCTCTATTAAATACAGTCATTTTTTGATAGGGTCACAACAGAAAATTGGAAGCAAATGCAGGATTTTTTTTAAGGTTTTATATAAGTTACCAGACTTTTTTTAAAACTTTAAATTTAAAGTTTAAACTCTTTAACTGGTCAAAACTTAAGCCTAAATTTGGTTGAAAACCATTTTAAGAAATATCAAACCACTTCGTAAATAATCTAGAATTTCGAAACAGCTGCAACGCTTTCAGTGCTCCCCCATGTTACACCCTTATGATAAGTTATAAATTCATCCAAGAATGGTATGAAAATCGCTATTCTAAAGTAATCTTTTGGGCTCTGAGTGGGAACATTTGTTCTGTTACTCTAGTGACCGACATTTCGAGGTTTTGCAACAGGAACACTTAATTAATTGCAGATACCTTCAACAGTTTGGTACAAGGCAGAAAAATTTGCTTCAGCC
Organism: Timema genevievae; assembly: GCA_902155825.1. Classification (NCBI taxonomy): domain Eukaryota; kingdom Metazoa; phylum Arthropoda; class Insecta; order Phasmatodea; family Timematidae; genus Timema; species Timema genevievae. The sequence goes on along the minus strand of CABFWO010001039.1, from coordinate 129,076 downwards.
TCCTCTCTTATTTTCTCAAGTGAGATTTTCACATCCATTGCAGACTGAACTGCTAAGCTGAGGTCTATGTTTACAGTTTGTAGATATTTACTGAGCGCAAGTGTCAACTTAAACACAGCATCAATAACAAAGGCGCTCACTAGGAATTCACATTTGGAAATGGCACAGGAAAGAAGTCAAGCATCTGTAACAACAGCCTTTGCATCAATCCATGTAGCTATGTGATCTAATGCATTCACAATAGGTTCAAGCAACTCTACAAATGCACGTATGGAATCATGCCTTTCAATCCAACATATGGTGCACAACTGTTTTAGCTTACTTACTCTTGGGGTTGACTCAAGTTTCTCAATTTCATTAGACAGTGCTGACTGTCTTTTTGGGGTGTCAAAGAAGCAGTACTTTTTTTATATTGTACCCATACAATTCCTGATAGGTGGAATGTCACAGCCTGCCATAATTACAAGATTCAGACAGTGAGCACTACAATGAACTTATTGAGCTTTTGGATATCGCTCACGAATTATGGCTTGTGTTCCTTTATATGACCCACTCATGGCGCTAGCTCCATCATAGCCTTGCCCTACAATATTTTGCGAGTTTAAACACATATCAGCCAATCCTTTCAATATTACGTTCGCAATATCTTCTCCTGTTGCATCGGTAACTGGCAAAATTTTAAAGAACTCCTTCTTTACAATATTTTCTTCCAAAAATCTTACGCAGAAATACATTTTCTGGATGCTACTTATGTCTGTAGTGTCGTCAGCCAAAACAGAAAAGTATTTAGCGTAACCTACACGAGCAATTATCTTATGTAATAGCAAAGAATTGAGAGATAAAATCACTTCATTCGGTATCTGCCAGCTATCATTGCATTAGCAGGAGCTGTTTGCAGATGGTCTCTTAACAACCTCATCGCCAGCATCAGCTCTGAACCGTAAAAGAGATCTTAAGTGGCCTATTTCTTTCCTAGGAAGTTCATCCAGAGGCCCGGAGTCCCTATGACCACGTAAAGCTATACCCTCCATAGCACACCAAATTATGCACTTAATTATTGCTTTGAGTTTCTTCCTTTTAATTAAAATTTGTGTTTGAAGAACTCTGTCCATACTTACATTGATTTTTGGTTTTGTACCCATGTAGGTAGCAAGGAAATTGACAGCTCTTTCCTTACATGTCACATGGTATTGTAACTGTTTATGTTTCCTAAAATCTTATATTGCATTTTTTCAGTTATTATACGGAAATCTTACAAGCCTACCTCCTGGTATGGTTTGATAGCCAACTCCTGTTACAAATAGAAAACAGCATCTGCAAAATGCTCCCTTCTGACTTGGTGAATAAAACCAGCCATTTCCAATTTCACAGCCACTTGGGTTGGAACTTTAACTTCCTGGAACCTGATGATGGGAAGCTAAAGTTCAAATCAGGTGACAAGGCATTTTCCAATAATTTCTTTTTCATTGCGTGTGTTACCTGGAACAAAATACGCACCCTATATAACACCACACAATAAATACATTTTATAATGTTTAAATGCCTGTTTAATAATTTTTAAATTTGTATATTGGAAATAATTAATAAAAGCCAAATGACTAAATATTACGTTAAATAACGCCCTATTCATGCATACAATTATTTGGACATTATCAGCCTCGTTCAGGTATGCACTGGTATATGGCAAAACGTTCAAGGTCACGCTAGGGTAAGCCCACTCTTAAATTGGAAAATTATATTTGCAGAATAAGTATAACAATTCCCCACCCCCCGGTTTTCCCATTGAATGTTCGGCCTAAAATCACGACCCACCTAAAACTTTACCTATTGTTGGATTTTGGGTAGTAATCCAAAAAAGCCTTTCTTTGTGACAAACAGAGGAAAGAACATATTATTATTGCCTTCAAAACATATTGGAGGGTGGGGGTGGGGAGTATCTACACAAATAAACCACTAATTACATTTTACGGCAACTTGTAAAATTTCCTTCTTTTAAACTACCGTAAAATGTTTAGTAATATTTACTATGCATTACAGCAATAAATAAGCTCTCCTAAACATGAAAGCCAATACTAACCTGCTTTCCTGTTTCAATGTGGAGACCCAAGTCCAACTCGTTGGCGATAGTTGGTCTTTAATTGTAGAACCCTCTTCAGACGCAGGTAGAATCAGACTCTCGTTTGGTAACTGATCTTCGATACTGGTAGTATTATTGCTAGTAGTTGAAGATGATATACCAATCTTGGCATCATTTGACGATTTTAACAAATTGTCTGCGGAATGCTCGCCATGAAGCTCAATTTTAGCATTTTTTTGTGCCCATAAAAGACAAAATATTGCTTTGCTTGAGAGCCGGCCGCTTTCTTCCAGAACCAGACATATTTACCGCGCTGCCGTGCCACTAATACTGTCAGGCCAAAGGGAGGAAGGAGGGAGGGAAGAACTAGACAAGTAGGGGACAGGGATAGCTATGCTTCCCCCACGCAAGACGCATACAATACTACAGTACACAAAGTAAACACATCGTTTTGAGAGGTGTGTGTGAGGAGGTGGGTAGTGAGGCTTGGAGGGGGAGGAGGGGTTCAACCCTGAAAACCCTCCTTGGCTGCGCCAGGCTTACTATTGAGCAACAGCGTTGTCATTCTTTTGTTTTACGTGATCAGTCTTCCTTCGAATGTATATCAAATTTGGCAATGCTGGGTTGTCGTTGTTGCCAGTATTTGGTGCTTCTTCCTCCAGCACAGTCGTAAAGTTACAGTAGTCTGAGTCTCGTGTTCCTAATAGCTAGCTCAAAAACATTAACTAAATACACACTCATATTTTATTAGTACCCTGTGTAGGAAAATATTTGCCATCGATCACGTTAAGATTTTGTGTGTATGTGTTGGTTGTGGGGTTTTTTTTTTTGACGTGAGGTCGTGGAATTATAGTTTTATGTGCATATTATTATATCTATTTGAATAATAATGTATTATTAACAGTTAAAATACAACACAAATTATGGTATTTCCGGCTGGTTACAAACAATTACATTCCAAGAGGAAAATATTAAGTAGTAAAGAAAGGGCAATTGTGTTAAAAGTCTACACCTATTTTCGTTAAGACGGAACTTATTCAGTTAATAATCTCTATTAAACAAGAATTCAAAACTAATGGAAAGTTACTGACACCAATAAAAAAAGGAAATGACTGTACTCAAATGAAGCGTTTGGATAAATATGACATTTTTACTCAAACAGCAATTCGCAGAAAGGTACATTCACTTTACCGTATCAAGAAAATTAAAGTTTTGATTGATATTGATAGTGACTTCCTAATTTTCTGATTAAGAACAAATAAAAATGTAATTTATAGCATTTATTATAAAATGCATGTTGTAATATATTTGTTTTTATATTAATTATGAGGAAAAAAGCTTTATACATAAAATAGTTTTAAGCATAATTACGTGGGGAATAGAACAATTTAATAAACTTCAATCTTGAAAAAAATACGATTGTGGAAATGGTTAATGTTTCTAAAAAAGGATGTACACTGATAGGAAATGTTTTTACCTGTCAATTGAACTCCCCAACCTCCCCATGCCACATTGTTTACAATGAGGGATTTCCAAGTAAATCCTCCCCTCTCACTTCCCAACAACCGAAAGCAAGGAGGTTTGGCAACCAATAACAGAGAGAGAGAGAGCGAAGATAAATTTTTTCTCATAAGACCTGCAGTTCCCTCAGCTATGATATTAGGTGTAAATGATTTGCTCACGAGGTTTCGTGGGCCTCAACGCCAACGTGCCAGGGTTTACCAGTGTCTTAAAGACAAATGACTCTTATATCGAAGGTATCAATCACGTTTAGGTGAAAAGTTGTGACTGGAGGGCTTAAAACCCCCAAAGCTTAATTCTTACATAAAACAATTATCTATTGAAAGTGTGTCCAACCCAAATAATTTCAGTGAAGAAATCCCATCTCGATAATTTTTAGATGAGGAGCTGTGCCTGGGGTGACATAAACCCCCTAACATTTAAATTTTTGCAGGCAACACTTTTCTATCAAGAGTGTGTTTACTGTCCATCCCTAATGATTTTATCAAAGAAATCCCATCTCCACCATTTTTAGATGATGAGTTTTGCCTGAGGGCACATAAGCCTCACAATATTTAAATTTTCCTAGATAACACTTCTATATTGGAAGTGTGTCAAACCCAAACAATTTATCCAAGAAATCACATCTCCACTATTTCTAGAGCTGTTGTGCCCTGAGCGTAGAAGCCCTCCTTATTAAATTGAAAGAAACTTTCCCACCAAAAAAAATTTCAGAATTATTGTTGACCCATTTAATAAGTAATGCTGAAGAAATTACCTCTCTATCTTCGATAGTTTTGAAATACCGAAATAGTCATATGAAGAGGGGCAAAAGCCTCCTTCTAAAAATTACATCAAGCGAGAACTAAAGGAGATCGCCCTACAATAATAATGGCGCCAACTGACCATTTCTATGATCTTCCATTTGGGCAGGTGAGGTTATTTTACACCTCCCCGCCCTCCTTCCTTGGTCAAAGAGCTACAGATCGGTGAAGAAAGGGGAAGGGGTGGGCCATGAAAAAATAAAGTCGGTACATCTATGCCCTCCTCTTCCCAAACATCCCGCACTCCCTCCCCACACACAAAAAAGGTTTCCCGCCGCTACTTATAATATTTAACAAGTTACATAAAGTTAATTTGATTGCTTGATTTTTTATCAAAAACAAAAACTAATAAAATATTTTAGTACATGAAATATGTAATAATGTACCATTATTTATTATTACAATCCAACTATTACATAATAGTTCGTTTTAATTACGGAAGTATTTAGCTTAAAATGACAACTAAATAACTAATATTGCTTTAACATTATTTTGGAAAGACTTAGATTTTGATTTGCTGCTAATACTTGGTAATTACTTAAATTTGTACAATTTTTATCGACTTTCACTTTAATATTCGTACATTTTAAGTTTTTATGATTTCATAAACAGTCATTATAAAATTATTTAGTTCTAAATACATGTGTAATTAACGTGTTAAATTCGTTAAATTCAGTTTTCTCCATAAGAAATCTACTGTAAGCTCTGACGTCATACCCCATCATACATCATATCGATGTTATTCTAGGTATTTCCATTGATCTCTATACTATAACTGGATGGACATCTGTGGCTGAAATTTTCGAGCTGTCGTCTGCATACCATTGGGTAAGAGAGAAAGAAACTTTCGGGTATCTCTTTCTCTCTTTCACCCATACAAGGCACTGTGGCATTTTGACATCGTTCATTAATTTGATTGAATATATGAGATACATCAATGTGAGAGTGTTTAAATTAAATAAATATGTTAGTTAAAGCTTTGAAGAGCATATAAAAGTTCAAAACTGGTTAGTTTTTTATTTAAATAAGTTGATGTAGCCTAATATGTACGATGATTTTTGAAGGAAGCTTACTTGTAAGGCTTTATCTCGTACCAGAATCCTACCCTATATTTGTGTTTAGTTAGGATAAAAGACCTTCCAGAAGGAAATTTCTACTTCTGTTCTAAATTGCCGTTCATCCTACCAAAATATTATATATATGATAGTATTCTGGTACGAAATAAAGCCTTACAGATTGGAATTATTACTAAAATCCGGGTTTATAAGATACTGTACTTCCTACAAGCCAATAACCTAAATTATCATTTGAACGTAAGACTTCTACACAAAGTGTGTCATTCAAACAAATGTAATACAGTTTTTAGCTAACTTGTTTCATTATAGTTATCGAAATGTCAACATAATATGGTTTCTGAAAGATATGAGCCAACTTAAAAAAACAGGTATTATTACAATAATACTTTCCACAAGCCTATAACCTAAGTGATAGTTTGAATGCATGGCAACTATTCAAAGTTTGTCATTCAAACAAATGTAATCAATTTTTAAGATACCTTGTTCATTATATTTATCGAACTTTCAATAAAATATGGTTTCTGAAACCAATATACACGCTAATAACCAACTTTAAATATAAGTGTTGTCGTGGCAGACTGTAAACAACATTGATGATAACTACATAAAAATTGAAATATCTAAGGTTTTATTCGTATTTGTACAGTATTACCTGTAAAACTGGATTGTATATCCTTTAATGTAAATGTTTCTTCAGGAAAGTATGGTATAATACTTCACTATTTTCAAACAATAACACTTTTATTCATCAGAGACATGTTTTCGCATAAGAACATTTAAAGAAACCGTTAAATCTTTCCCCCCCTCAGTGTAGCAGACGATACACTTGAGCGTCACGCTTTTGTCCTTGGAATGTGCATGTGTATGTCCATCCAGTTATACTATAGAGATCAATGGGTATTTCAAACAACCGGCGCTATCTATAATTATTTTATCAACCTTTAGGAACAATATTATAGTTTTGCCGCATAAGATTACTCTTTGAATATTTTTTTTCTACTTTATAGTGTAATGCTTTGTTGTTGTGTTGGTTAAGAAAAGGAATTTTGAAGGGTTTAGTGGATGTGGCATTGTTCAGTCATCAGATTGTTATTATTTTTCAAGTTGAGTTTTCAATATTTGCGTAAATGACAGTGTTAAAATATTTTGTTACATATCAACGTTAACGCACAGGAAATATTTTAATTCATTTTCTTTTACGGTAATGTTTCTTAAATAATGGAAGATGAAGGACGCCAACGAAAAGTGGAGGCTGGACGAGAGATGGTATGCAAACGTTGCCCATAAAGAACATTAAAAAAACTACTTCGGAAAGCTTGTTAAGTTCATTTAAATAATTTGTTTGAAGTCAAATCGAAGTTAATTCTTGAAAATTCTCATTTTTATTCAAAGATTAAACAATGAATGTAAATATTAATTAAAGTTAAAAATGAGCAGATTATGTTTAAAGCTGTTTTATTTGTGTTTAAAATGTAATGAGTAGGATAGGCTGTTTAATTCGTAGCGATAGCTCACAACGGCTGTATCCGAATAGTCTACTTCACGCTCCGTCGACCCTTGAAGCCCACTCGATAGTTGCATTGGCAATCACGTGATCAAGTGTAGAACCGTCCAAATAGTCACGAAGTGTACCGAAGCACCCTGCACAAGCCCTTGAGACAAGGGTGACGGCAAGTTACCCTTGACACACCGTCGATGCGGAGTATGACTGGCAACTGTTTAATTTTTCGTCTGCTAGAGTAATGTGATCTGTGATCTGTTATCTGTGATAAAGTATTTTAAATATACCGGTTCTGCTTTTGCTGTAGTGTTGTGTTGTGTTGAAAATGTCTAGTGAAAAGAAGCGGGAATGGATATTAAAACGTTGTATTCATTTTCATTCCCTGCTGATAGATGACGTTTAAAATAGTTTCTAAGAACACTGGTAAGAAGCAGCACTATGGACTCAAGGGCGTGTAAAGGGTAGTTTGCTGTTCGAAAAGTCTGTTGCAGTCTTCGATTTCAAATGCGTGTAAAGTGTAAATTTATCAAGTTTGCATCAAGTCAAGTGTACTTGACTATTCGAATACAGCCAACTTTTCAACTATAATGTGACTCGAGGGTTACTAGGCTTTTGAGAAGTTTAGTTTGCCCGATCTCCCCCTGTAATGCAGGGACTCCGCAGCTGGAATGTTATTCTAGACTGATCATCAACCAGTAAGCTGGTAGTATACAAGACACTAGAAGATGGATCCCCTATGCTGGGATCATGATAATCTTAACATTCACTTAGGGCTAACTTATCGTAACTTAATGTAAAGGTTCTTGTTTTTAAATGTATGCGATCACGATGCAGGTAACTTAATGTTCACTTGCAGTTAACTTAATGTAATAGATATCCTGGGAGGTCGTTCACGTTAAGACCGATTCCGATAGAATTTCGCGGATCGTTGTTAGTTCTTCAAGTCGTTCCTTGCGTTCCTTTGCTAAAGTTTCTAGGCAGTCTGTTGTGCCTGACATTGACCTTGTTGTTGTTGTTGTTGTTGTTGCTGCTCTCCCGCTCCGACTGACCCCGAACTCCCATTTCACCCCGCTTATATACTCTTGCGAACGCGGAGAAAGATGGAAGGCCGGAGGCTGCAGAGCAAGAGAGTAGTGGTGACCTTTATTAAAAAAAATTTCATACAATATCAAAAACATGAGGATACATCAACATAATTACAATAAGGAAAGGGTTTCTTCGGATCAGCCTTAGCGCCCCCTCCTGGGAACACCACGTCTCTGGGAGCCGTTGTAGACGTTGCCACCTCCTCTCGTGAGCTGATAACTTGTCCTGGGCAGTGGCGGTGGTGCGGCGAAGTTCGGCGGGTATATGGCCACCAAGTCTCCGCTGCCTGTCGCTGCAATTGCGATTTGCCATCCTTTCGTCAGTGCGATGTATATGGTATTCACTCGGTGCACCAGCTCCTGGCGTAGTCCTTCCGGTAGCTCGGGGTAGTAGGCTGCTACGCTGAGTATGAAGTGGCACTGGTGCTTGTCCCGGCCTGGCTGGAGTTCCGAGGCCTTTGCTCTCAGGGCTGCGAGAAGTCGGAAGGCCGTTGCTTCGTCTGTCTGGAGTCGTGGAGTTTCTAGCTGTAGGAGGGATTCCCAAGCCTCCCTATTGGGGGTCACCAGGCTCGGGTCTCCTGACTGTGTTGCTTGCCCCGGGTCAGTCATATTAGATGTGCTCTCTCTGGGGACCACACGATCTAGGCGGGACTCGAGGTTTGTAAATCTGATGTCTGAGTTGCGGACTGACTGCGACAGTTCCTCAATGGCTCGTAGAATCTCGTCGCGTCCGTCGGTCATCGCTGTTGTTTCCTCGAGGGTGTGTCTGAACTGGACCACTTTGACCGGGCTGGTGGCCGATGAGTATGATCTGAGTCTCGATGGAGTTATGGCAGCTTCTCCCTGTCTTAGTAGTCTTGGTGAAGGAGGAGGTGTCCTTTGATAGGCCGATTCACTCGATGGCTGGTCGGACTCTGGACTGTAGGATGACGCCGTCGGGCTACCCGATGCCGAGACCGTTTTACCAGATCTTAAATCCACGGTGTTGATGATGTTGATCAGGGAGGTGTCACTGACTGGGCTGAAGACCGATTCTGATAGAATTTCGTGGATCGTTGTTAGTTCTTCAAGGTCGTTCCTTGCGTTCCTTTGCTAAAGTTTCTAGGCAGTCTGTTGTGCCTGACATTGACCTTGTTGTTGTTGCTGCTCTCCCGCTCCGACTATGCCAAGTGACTAAGTAGGCCAACTGACTTTTTGCAAAGTTAATTCTTAAGCCATATGACTTTTGGCCTACTGCCGCTTCTCCAAAAGCTCTTTATCCTGTCCTGACAGCTTTATGTCATGCAATGTTTTCAGTTTGTGGCATACAAGAATGTGCGCACACATATTTACTTTGCTGTGATTGGTAGTTCTTAGCAATCTCTATTGGCTAGTCCTTGGAAGATTAAAAGTTGATCCAACTTTAACATAAGTAGGCTACTAAGGACTTAAAATCAGGACTCTGTATACAGAGCCATCTATTAGTGTGGATTTGATCTCTCACAGATCACTACGCAGCTTACGCTGAATGGATACAGAGCCTGTAGACAGGGCTTATTGTGTGAACGTAGTCTCTACGGTTTTCCCCCATCCATCTAATATAAATTGTTTCGAAAAGATGAGTGTAATAGTTTAAACATAAAAATAAAGTCAATAATTGCAGTCAAAAGCAACATTAAAGTTTATATATTCACGGTACACTGATTTTGGTGTTCATATGCAGAACTTTTTTCATACATCGTTGTTATTTATATTTAGGAATAGCTTCAAAAAGATTAGAATATTTAGTTAACATAGCTTGAGTAATTTTTTTGCTCCTAGGATTAACTTACTTTAAAATATGTATTTTCTGGTAGGCCTAAAGTTGTATTCACTTTTAATGAGACCCACTTCGGTGACTGCATGGTCTAAGGCATCATTCTTGCAGTAGACTGTTGATGACAGGGAGATTGAGGTTCGAATCTCAGTTGGGTATACCGAGGGTTGTTTTTCTAAAATTGTTTTCCACTTTCCTTAAATGCAAATGGGGTTACACTTCCCCTAAACATTCCTCATCCCATAAACCGATAACGTTATTAGTACATAAGCCTACAAACCGAACAGGTAAAAAGATGCGGTGTTAAAACAAAATTGGTGATGAATAATAATTCAATGATTCAGGAATGTCACTCTATATATAAATATTGCAATACTCTCTCATCACTTACGTTATTTATATTCAGATTGAATAACTAACAGTATGCTCTTTCCGAAGATACCCAAAGTTTTTAATTTTTCATTTTAAACTAAATGACTTCAAGCCAACTGAATCTAGGCCAAATAACCTTAGTCTTACTGACTTTTAATGAAATTAATTTCTATGCCAAGTGACTAAGTAGGCCAACTGACTCTTTGCAAAGTTAATTCTTAAGCCAAATGACTTTTGGCTTACTGCTGCTTCTCCAACAGCTCTTTATCCTGTCCTGTCAGCTACATGTCATACAATGTTTTCAGTTTGTGGCATACAAGAAGAAGAAAAGCGCCTCTAAAAAGCCGGGTGATGCAAAAAAGAAGAAAAAGAACGAAGAACACATGGAGGAAAGTTTGAAGGAGTCTTCTGACAGCTCATTTAGCAATGATTCTTTTCGACTCAGTTCTTCTCTTACACCCGTGAGTTATGTCTTCCTCTAATTTATGTTACAATTACTAAATATAAAATGTACACTCAAACAAAGAAATATGTTAAAACACTGTTTCAGTATCAATTATATTTTATAATATTAGTGTGTTTGATCTCCCAGGCGTAGCCTACTCCACTTGTTCTCATATCACAGAAAGATTAAATATTAACCCAAATACACCCTAGTTGTTATGCGTGCAACATATCTTACCTGTTCATGCTATCTGAATTTTTACATAGCTTAGTGATGAAAAAGGTTAATTTGGAGTAAATATGTGAAGAGAGAGAACCATTTGGGAAAATTGGGAAAAACATCCCACCAGGATTGGAACCCTGACTTTTCTTTCACAGTCTTTCCAGAGAATGACACCTCAGATCATGCAATTATTGACGTCGGTCTCAATAGTATTCAAATCAAAGTATCTCAAAGTTGTTTCGTAACCATCTGAAATGTATCACAATTTTGACCGTGGCTGAGGCCGAGTTTCTTGTTCAATTTACTGTCTACATGTCAGGGTTGAAAACCATGTTATTTTTAAAAAGCCCAACCCAGTTGGGTTATATTGGGTTTATTGTGTTTTTTGGGGAAGGAGGGGGCTTAATTAAATTTATTATGTAAGCTATCTGATTTAACCACCATTAAAATGTAGTGATTATTCAAGATCAAGTAAAACATATTTTAATTATAATATAGTAAAGAAAGGAAAAAATAAGAGAAATAATAAAGGAAAACAATAATGCAAAAATGTAGCCTAATAAAATTATTGGCAACAATACTGTACAATAAGCCAAGTTAGCATGTTGAAGAAAAAAATAATATTTGTGAAGAAGGAATATTATTATTATTGGCACCGTGTCTTACTACCCGTTCGGGTTATACGCACTTACGCTAATGTGTAATGGTAGGGTGATTGTGAGATGAAATGGAGGACCTACAGTTTAACGTGGAATCTGAATCACGGTGGAGGCCTGGCATTCCTCACATTCACAAGTTGTGATTAATATACGTCTTATCAGAGGTGAAGGAAGGGTTTGGTAATCAGATAAATTGCTGGGATCGAGGATTGAACCCCGGACCCCCAGCACAGAAGAAGGAATAGAGAGAGGAATATTGTGGGTGTCAAAGGGGGTGGGGGAAGACCATCCACCAAGCTACTGGTAAGCCAGCCGCAGAATTGAAAAACGCAATATAATATGTATTTTTTCAGAAATACAAACCAAACAATAATGGTCAACAAAATTCTTCTAAAGGATTTGTTTTATTTAATTATGGTAGTAAAAGCTCTGGTACTTAAAAGAGAATGTTTTAAGGTTTAATCCTAGGCCTATGTGAATTTTCTTTAAAGTATTGTTAACATTGTTTAATCCAGACCAGGGCTGTCCAACTTTTGGTAATCCGAGGGCCACACTAAAAAAAAAAGATAACTCTTGAGGGCTGCATTCAGAATTATAAATACAATACAGATATTAAAGTATATGAAGAGTCCAACCATTAAGTTTAGCAAGCATTTCTAAAATTTCATACTAAAAAAAGTCATGTTGCTTATAAAAGTTCTTATTGAAACACTAGACAAGATACAATTGTTTATAAACCTATTATTTCATTTTAATGTGAGCTCTGAGGTTGTTCATTTTTATTTTAGTAGCTATAACAATATTGATGCTTGTAGTTGCCAATCTCAGTAAATGTGAAGGTGATTTATCAGGTAATGAACATCTGTAGGTATTTGAATTTAATGAATTTAATCGTTGAAAAAGTGCTTTTGCAAAAATAAGTGCTACCGAGCATTGAGCACATCCTAGGTCCAGATTCCCTCAATTTTAGATGCCGCTTTCATGTTAGTAATAATAAAAAAAATCTTCTCCTTTATCAATTCTGCCAGTATAAAAAGGGTTTGATTGAAAATTACATAATTCCAGTTGAAGGTCAGATCTTACATTTTCAATGCTGGCATAAATATTGTAATGAGACAGTTAGCATTGACACAATGACATGCATTTGAAGTCATGCCTAGGAAGCTAGGTACACGCACAAGTTTTGTGACGAAAGTTTTATTCTATTGCGGGAGAAAATCAAAAGCCATAACCCACAGAAGGGCAGGTCAAAATTGTCTCGCGGGTCACGTCTTGGACATTCTTGATTTAGCTAAACTTATGCTGATTTTGTGTAGTTCAATTTCTCATCTACCTGTTGAATATTTATTTAAAATAATTAGACATATTTTAACTAAGGGAAATAGGCTAACCATTTTCAAAAATCAATAAGACAATTGCTTTGAATGCAAAATATGAGTTTTTTAAAGTCTTTTTCTAGTAAAACCCAGGTGGGCTTTTTTGTCCTTGGTAAAATTATAACAACGCTGCTAAATGTAGGTCATACCATCTTGTATGTGCAAGCTGAGTATTGTATGTTGCACTAAAGTTTGTTTCAAGATTTGATCTGCACATTGGACTATGAAGAAGAGTTGAATTTACACAGATGACCTTTATAGGCACTGTATCTGACTGCTCATAATTTTATTATATCTACTCTTATGTATTCATGCTCTTGCTCTAACTCACAAATGTATCGTCTGGTTAAGTATCGTTAGTTGTGTTTTTGTTCTCTATGTAGGATGTGCCAAGGAGCATTGCAACTGAAGGGGAAGTCCCCCAGTCTCTTAGGGGAGGGGCTAAGGAGGAGACGTGTGACAAATTGCAGATCAGAGTGGCTGAACTTGAGGATATGTTGGCTGGTACGATGAGAAGATGCTAATATTTGCAACATCTAGTCATGATAATCCAAATGTGTGACTTAGGATAATTATTGTGTGGACATAGCATTTTAAAATAAGATCTAACTTCTTCTTTACAAATAGTTAATGATTGAAAGAACGTCTAAATAATCTCAAGAGGTTTAATAGAATAGAGAATACAGAATAAATTCAAGATTATTTTCAATACAGTGTTTCATGGGTGGCAGATAGATATTTTTCTTTATATTTTCAAGCTTTTAACTCAAGTACAAGGTTATTTTATTTTCTCCCACAACATTGTAGAGCAGTAAAGATAAACTATATTTATTTCCTTGCTATCTTTATCAATGCCATGCAGGGGCATATCCAAGGAGCTATTTTTTGGGGAAAACTCCTACCAAAGTTTGGGGGTATGGAATACCCACCCAGTTTAGGGGTCCTTCACCATTTTTTTTTTTCACATTTAACTCTCAAAAGTGCCAGAAATTTAAGATTATCTTGGAATCCTGAAAATAAGATAGAAATAAATGGAAATATAAATAAAACAAATCATTGTTTATAAAATTTCTTAAATGAAGGCTTGTTGTCAAATACATGACCATTATGTGTTTGCTAGTTTTGGCAAACCTCTCAATTAGTTGTGGGTCTAAAATCATATAATAGTGTAGATTGCAGAAGAGCCAAGTCAACAAATATGCTTTCCACCATAGTGGTCCTCAGCCACATCTTGATTAAACACACCGATGACATCACCAGTTACCCTGGTAAATCTTTGCAAGACCTTAATTTGAATTTTCCTGGACTATATTATAAATTTTCATCTGTTTACCTGGCTCTTTTCATACCACCTTTTTTGTTTATCCGCTCAGATGTGTCTACTTTGGATATATTAATTTTTTATTGCCTGATCGCTTGGGTGAGGGGGATTCTCTCCCCTCCCCCCTGTGAATTTGTTCCTGATGCCATGTAAATTAATTAGAGTAGATAAGTGCTAGGTTTATCATTACGGATCTTAGCCTAGTATCTATTCAGGTTACACACATTTGTAATATATATTTGGAAGAATGTACAGGAAAGGTGGACAGCAATGTAAGGTATGAACCGTGTTTTCCTTTTCATTGTAAAATCCATATTATGTTTGTTCCCTTTTATATGTTTTCTATCCAACTTTCTTGCACCTTCTTCCAAACATATATTACAAACTATCCCAAAAACGTGAAAAAATTTTTTTCCTAAAGGGTTATATACATTTTAAATAGATCTAAAGTACAATTTAGAGAAAATTTACCAGCATTTAAATATAAAGAGAGGGGGAGGGAAACTATTTAGGAAAATCATCCTCATTAAACCCAGCATGAATTTGAACCATCTTGGCCTGGAAGTGAACCCAACCCTCTTAAACTAGAATAAAATATACTATAGAGGATGAATTGTTGTCTATATAAATTTAATTAAATGAATTTTCCTACAATAAATTGACTGGGTGTCAGACAAAACATTTTTAATTGTTAAATATTAATTATTCCCAGGTAAGAGTGCAGCACTTGAGGCGCTAAGTCTAGAACTGGAAGCCTTAAACAAGAGTAGCAGGCTTGTGGAAGGGCCGGTTGGGATGCTCTCCCCTGTTAGCGTTGAACAGGACTACAAGACTCACCTGGAAGAGTATCGCAATAGGGTCAGTATAGTTGGTCTACACAGCTAATACAGGGTGTCTATTGAGTTGGACAAACCAAAATTCGTGACTTTTTGGTGACCTTTTATGACCAAAAAATTTCTTCGGTAAACGATTGAACATTATATAATGCATAAATAGGCATAATGCACTAAACTTTAACTAGATGACGAACGTTAACCTTGTATTTGGTATCATGGTAAAAATAATCAGGCGGTTGGCTCATGGCATCATGGGTAGTGGGTAACTTGACATTCAACAAGTTTGCGTTGTTACGATGCACGGGAAATTCAAACAACAATATTTTCGTGACTTTTGACTAAAATATTGAAAATTCGTGACTTTTCAGGGACTTTCGTGACATTTTTTTGCGATTATTAACTTTTTCGTGACTTTGGTGACTTTGGTGACCCAGTAGACACCCTGTAATAGAGCAGTTGCTCCAATATCTACAAGATGACATCCGGATCCAAGGAAGTGGCTAGACTAATAATTGTAGAGCAGTTGTCTCTCCGAGTACCCCAATTTTCTTAAAAATGGATATATTTGATAGCTAAAATAGGTTACTCATATACTTTCATGCATTCAAATATAAATAATATTATATGCAGCTCTCATTTTTAAAGGATGTTATCATTACCTATAAAATAACACTAATAATATTGTAAAATGTTATAAATGTTTACCACAGAAAATATGTTTGAAAATTTTTAAAGGTGTTCCAAATGATAATTTGTAAGAAAATCAAGGAAGGAGGAGGTAACTATTAATAATGGTAAGGTGCAGATGTCTCTCTGCAGCTACTAGGAGGCCAGCTAGTCACAGGAGGTGGCTCTACTAACATTTGTTGAGCAGTTGTCTCTGCAGCTACTAGAAAGAAATCCATTTGGACATAGGAGGAAGTTCTACGGTATTAATAGACCCTAATGCTAATGGTAAAACTTAGCACTGTGATACGGTTGTTACAGCTGTTGGAGTTCCAAGCGGCGGTGACCCAGAGGGATGGTTTGATAGAGCAGTTGTCAAGCTCGTTGCAGTCGGCCCTGTCTACCAGAGACACACTGCAACTTCAAGGTGAGCAGCTGGCGCATGAAGTGGCACTGCTGCAGAAACAGCTTCAGGCGACCATGGAGCTGGTGCAGGGCCACCACTGGGATACAGGAATACAACCGGACCAGTTCCTCACGTTACAGAACAAGGTAAAATACAATTTTTTAAATTTTAAATCCCATTTTCTGTATTTTTATCATGCAGAAACAGGATGAGAAATTGGAAAAATTTAAAAAAATAATTTTTCACTTTGACTATATTTATTTTTCATATTTATAATTTTGGTCCTTAATATTCATACCAATAAAAAGAAATAGTATTTTAATAAAATTACTAGCTTAAATTAACTTTATATCAGAAAGGAATAAAATTTTGTTGTTTGTAATAAGTTAAATATAGGGGTGTCTGTCAAAAATATGTTTAAAATTAAATTGGGTTGGTAAAAGAAACACAAACGCTGGTTCGGTTGAAGTCATGGGCCTGAACAATAAATTTAAATTTTGTCATCTTGTAGAATATTTCAAAGGAAAAAAATATGCATACTCAAAAATAGTATTTTGATTTATTTATAGGCTGTAGGTTTTCCAGCTAAATATGTAATAACATCTTGTGTAACATGTATTGAGTAAGGTGTAAGGTAAAATAACAAACTTAGGCAACTATTATAATTGTGTATTCGAGCATTGCTGGCATACGAAAGGGAGCCACAGTCTTGTCGATAAGAAAACCAACAAACATTTCTCAACTGTGCCTAGTAACCTCATACGTTTTAGTTACCAAACTTCTTACAAAAAGTGCTGTTTCACTATAAAAATATTAGTATATCCAACTATTATCTATGCTGGGACGATACATAAGCAACCGGATGTTATTCCAAATAATAATATTAATATAATAAATGTGTCTTGATGCAAACAAGTGTTCTTGAAGGTGTATTTTGTTCATAATTTGATTTTTAAAAGCTATTTTTGTAGTAATTTTTCTGCCCAAAACCTATTTAGGGATAAATATTATCAATTGGTATTTTGTTTAATGGTGCTGCTAAGCTGTATTGAATAGGTAGCTCTGAAATAAAATCGACTGAAGTTTATGTTAGGTACTGTTTGCATAATGGAAGAATATCATTCTGTTATTGATACATTTTTAAACTTATCATGACATATTTATGCTTGTTGAAAGCACAGTTTAGTCGGTTTTTTGAACATTAAAGTATATCACTTTCAACCTTTTAATAATTTTTAACATTTTATTAATTCATCAGTGTATTATATCCTTTCATTTTATATTGCGAATCTTAAGTTTTTATCTAAGTCTTAACCATAATTAATGGAAGAAGTTTAATTTAACTTTTTAAACACTAATTTTTTACTGAAAAATCTGGGAAGTAATTTTTCTCTTCTTAGTTTCAGGAACATTCAATTTCCCAATTTTTTTCCCCCCGAAGTTCGGGATTTCGCACGGACCTGCACAGAACGTTTAGATCCATCATAATCTTGAGGTCAAACAATTTCATGGTTTTAATACTATTTTTATACAAGAAAAGGAAATAAAAAGTTGACAACAAGGTTAGTCTAAGATACTGTGCTTGAACTAGCTCTATTGATAAAGATATACATGTCATGTTAACACCAGATGCTGTCCTTGGAGGCCTCAGTGGCTCGTCATCAGTGTGAGGCAGCAGATCTCAACCGGGAGTTGGAGGCGAGGGATGGTGAACTGGCAAGTAAGACCCAAGATCTTGCTCGAAGCAAGACCAAGGCCGCACAAGAGGTTAGTCTCATAATCTTCTAAATTTAAACTCGGCGCATGTACTCTACTCGAGAAGATGGTGCAAGAAATAACAATAGGAATTGAACTTTGACACTTTGTCATCAGGTCCAGAAGCTGATGGGAGAGGTTGAGGAGCTCCAACAGAGAGCTGCGAGGGCTTCTCTTGACCATGAGGGGAAACTGGCCAAGCTGAGGGCAGAACTCGAGGAGAACTTTGGTCTGCAACTCGGACACATCAAAGAGGAACTTAGGTATCTACCCATACTGAGAGTCTTATTATAAAACTTAAGTTGGGTGTAGTGATATAGTAGCCAGGATGTAAAAAAAAATTCTTATTTTTTTAGGAATCAGTTTGAGAGTGAGAAGCACACACTGGAAGATAAGCACAGCAAAGAACTCTCTTCTGTCCAGTTGGCTCACCAGGCCTATGTCCAACAAGTGGAGAGGTACATAGAGCAGCTCAACATAGATTCACCCATAGGCAAGATTGAGCCGGTAATTGATCCCACATTAAAATTGCAACTGGAACAACTTGGTCACGATAAGTTGGTATTGAACCGACGGCTTGAAGACGTAACAGAGGAGAGTCAAAGCCTGAAACGACGGCTAGAAGAGCTCACTCAGAATAACGATAGACTAAGATGTGAACTTGGACAACAGACAGAGAGGTACAAATTTGGGTTGGATTGTGTCTCGGACCCTTTCGTTGATATTACTAAAGCTGATGAAAAACTGAACAAGGAACTTTTAGAATTGAGAACGACTCGCTCCAAGGATTCCACGAATGCAAATAAATATAGTATCGAAGAATTAGAGCTCTACAAACAAAATGTCACAACTTTGACAAATCAGTTACAGCAATCATTACAAACAAATGAAAGATTAACTGTAGAGTTGATTCAATTTAAAGACAGACATAAGGTAGAGAGCGATGCAATGAATAAGAGTATACAAGAACTCTCTGAAAAAGAAAAGGACTTGACTGAGACAATTTTAAAGTTGAAAAAGTCTCATGGCGCAGAAATATTATCTTACATTCAACAACTTGATGCCTTAAACACCCAACTAGCCAGCTCAAAGACTGAACAAAAATCGAGCATAAATGCTAGTGATGTTGATCTAGAAAACATGAAGCATTCGTATGAACTTGAATTGGTTTCTTACAAACAAGTTATCGACTCATTGAATGAGAGGTTGATAGAAGCACTACAAGCCGAAGATAACTTTCCAAAGGTTCTGGCCGCTCACGTTGTAAACTTTCAAGCTGATATCGTCAAGTACAAAGAGAAAATTGATGCTTTGAATGTCCAACTACAGGAATCTTTAAAGACTGAACAAAATCATATAAAGTTGTTGGAGGCTAAAGAAGTAGAATTATTTGTTTCGAAGGAACAAATAGAAAAGTTGACAGCCACTTTGGAAGAATCTTCAAATATGGAAGTTTATCTAAAAACTCAGGTTGATTCCTTGAATAAACAATTACAAGAGGCGTTAAGTTATGAGACTGAAAAACAAAACACATTGTTGGATAGTCAAATAAAAGAGAGTATAAATGTTAAGTTAACTGATGTTGAAATACAAACATATAAAGAAGAGATCAATTCATTGAATATTAAATTAAAAGAGTTTTTGAACATCAAAGAGGAAGCTAGAATTCATAGCAGTCCTATAGTTACATTAAAAGCTCAACTACAAGAAGTATTGAATGAAAACTCACGTTACAAGGACGAGTTAAATTTGTCAAAGTGCCAGATTGATACTTTAACTAGTGAATGTCAGACACTATCAAATCTTCATGAAGGCATTTTGTCCTTGGAGCTAGAAAACAAAGCTCTTAAACTGAAATTGGATAAAATTTCACAGCAAAAAGAGGAATTATCATCATCCAATGCCAAACAGATCCAGGACTTGGAAGAGAATTTAAAGAAAATGTTTGAAACAGAGAAAACAAAGACAAAAGAAGTAGAATATTTGACCCAATGTTTGGAATCGAAAATGAGAATCGAGGAAGAGTATAAAGACAAAATTTCTGCTCTTGAATTAGAACTAGCCTCTTTTAAAAACGAGATGATAGCCTTAGGTGCCAGTGGTGGCAGTCTAAAGTTATGTCAACAGGAGATAGTTACTCTTAAAGAGAGATTAGCTGAATCTCAAAATGAGGAGAAGAAGCATATAAAAGAAATAGCAGCTTGTCAGATGGAAGTACAAAGCTATAAGCAACAAGTTGAACTGTTGGACAGTCGGTTTGCCGAAGAACTGGCCTCAAATATGGTTGAGATTGAGGAGCTGAGCGGGAAACTAGTGGATCACGCGATAGCTCAAAACAAGGTAAAGCTGCTTGAAGAAGCTTTAAAAAATAAAGAAGATGAAATGAATTTGGCTATGCAGGAATTGCAGTCGTACAAAGAAAAGGTTCAACAGTTGAAACAATCAGACGTTATGTATTCACAGACTGTGGAGAAAGAAGTCGAGATACAAATGTTACAAGCTCAAACTTCAGAGCTAAATTCATGTAAAGAGCAAATACAAGTTTACCAAGACAGATTGAAACAGTTTGAGGATTTGATAGAGGTTTTGAGCAATAGCTTAGTGGAGAAAGAATCAGAGGTGAAGGTTTTCAAGGAACAGTCTTCACATGAAATGTCATTTAAACAACAAGTGTTTCTTTGCGAACAGCGTCTGCAACAGTTTGAAGGCTTGACGCAACAAGTTAAAGATGTGACATCAAAGCTTGTGGATAAAGAGGCATGCATTGCATCGTTGCAGGAGCAATGCTCTCATTTACAGTCATGTAAAGAGAGGTTAGTATCTTGTGAAGAAAAACTCAAACTGTTTGATGAAATGGAAAAAAATCTTGGTATTATTACTTCACAACTTGCTGAAAAAGATGATCTAGTAAAAGAGTTGCAGAAAAGTACTCTTGATGGAAAAAAATTAAATGACCTGTTGGAAGATATGAATAAGCAAGTTGAAATTTTAACATCACAGCTACTAGAAAAAGACATTTTTATAACAAAATTAGAAGAAAAGTTTTCAAATGCTAAATTAAACAAGGAACAGGTTCTTGAAAGTACTAGTACAAATGTAGAAACAGCAACTCCACATAGCTCTGAAATGGTGAATAACACACAGCCTGAGAAAGGAGATTTTATTTACTCAGAGTCTTCCAAAGAACAGAACGACAACCTCAACAAGCAACTAAAGGAAGCAATAGCTTCCAAGGATTTATATTCAAAAGAAGTTGAAGCATTGACTTCTTTTCTGGATGAAAATACTTCAGAAAAAGAAGCACTGCAAAAGGAAATTAGTATACTTCATCAAGAACTTGAGTCTAAAAAGGTTTATGAGAAAAAGAATGAGGATTTAAACAAACAATTATTGGAACAGATAAACATCTTAAATGGTAACTTGTCTAGCAATGCTGATACTAAAACTAGGCTAGAGCAAGAGGTAAAGGAATTCCAAAAGAAGTTAAACAGTATTATTGGTGAAAAAATAGAGCTGAACAATATGTTGACGGAGAGAATTAAAACAGAAGAGTATTTAACGGCTGAAGCGATGAGTCAACAAGCGAATGCAATAGCTTATAAAGAACAATTTGAATACCTTAAAGTAGAGCTCCAAGAACAGCTTTCGGAAGTCGGATTGGCCCACGCCGAGGATTTGTCAACTCTTAGGAGGGAGGTTCAACAGTTGACAGAACTAAACATTGAGTTGTCTGGGTCGGAAGAAGAGCTTCAGAGCAAAGTACAGTATCTTACCAATATGAACAGAAACCTTCGGATGGAAGTATCAGGCCTGAAAGAACTCAGTGAATCTTTGCGATCCCAACTTCAAGATTTTACTGCACAGAATTTAAATTATGAAAGTCTCTTAGAAGGTCAACGGGAGGTAGAAACAGACTTCCAAGTGGCCTTGAAAGAGCAGAGGGATAAAAGTTCAGCAGAGTTACAGGAAATGACTGTACAGTACCTCAAGGCTGAAGGGCTCCTATCTGCTAAAGAAGAGCTCCAAGTGTCAATGGCAGAACATATATCTCAACTTGAAGCAAGCTTGGCAAATGTCAACCAGAGTTTTGACAATACAAACAAACAATATTTACTCAAGATAGCAAAGGCTAAGGAGCTGTTGAAGAGATTGAAAATTGAAAAGGAAGAAGTCTCAAATAAAGTTGTAGATCTTGAGAAGCTATGTGAATCTCTGAAGAACGAAAATCAGAATCTTACAGCAAAAAATAGGGAGTTATCTGAATTGTTGAAGGAAAAGAAAGATTTTGACAATGTTAATGATTGTGTCACTGATAAAAATACTTCCACAAGAGAAAAAAGATCAACTACAATCGAACCTAATGTTGCTCACACCATACAAATCAAAAACTTAGAACAAGAAAAGGAAGAACTAGTGTGTCAATTAAATAAGGCATTTGAAGAGATTTCTTTCCTTAATATACAACACCACGAGCTTTCCCAAGCCCACAGCGAATGCACCCAATTGCGGTCTGAAAATATACAGCTACAGTCCAAACTGTCAGAAAAAGAATTGCTAGAGCATGAACTGATTGGGGGTTTGGCCACAGCTAAGGCGCAGTATGACCAACTTAATCAGACTGTTTTACTTTTAGAAGCTGGATTTAAAGAAGTGGAAGAAGAGAATGGAAAAACATTCCAGGCTCAGGAAGCTTTGAAACTCCAATTAACTGAAGAAAAAGATAAAGTACTGAAACTTTCTCAATTGAAAGCAGAGCTTGAGTCACAGCTGTCCAGCCTTGAAAAAGAATGCAAGGCATCCACTGAGCTGAGGGAAGTCTTAGAGCACCAACTTCTTGATTGCTTGACTAAGGAAGATGGCGTTGAGCTTCTTATTCTGAGCAACAGCACATATGCCAAGGAAGGGATTGTCCTCAGGGAGAAGGTGTTGGCCTTACAAGATGAGATTAAAGTTGTAGAAATGAAAAATGCCAAGATCACCAGAGAACTAGAGATTGCGTGGCAGGTTCAAAAGGATGGTGAAGAAACACTTGCTGTTCTAAAGAAAGATTTAGGCTTGCTAAAGTTAGAGAACAAACAACTTCTGCAGCATGAGGCTCGAAAAAGTGCTGCAGTTTTACCATCTGAAGGACAAGATGTCTTAGGATCACCAACCTCTGAAAAGTCCATCTTGACAACTATAAATATGGCTGCTGATAAAAAGGATACAAGGGAAATTGATATTTTTGTGGGCAAGGAGATTTTGGATGAAACAAATTACACCAAGGGTTATAAAAGACAGAAGCTAGATGAGAAGAACATTGATCTGGATGTCCAAGGGTCCGGCCATGAGTTAGAAAAGGATGAATCGACCTTTTTAAACACAGCAGCGGGGGGATCAGGTTTCAATACGGAATCTGATGAAGCTATTCTTGACATTGTTGCCAATCAAGAGAGCAGAAAAGTGGTAAATATAGGTACTTATAAGACTTTGGAGATCAGTCGAAAATTGGAGGCGGTGTTGAAGAGCAACACAGATTTGATTGCAGAGAAGGAGAGTTTGTTGGAAAAGCTTCAGATGCAACAATCACCTCTAGAGAATTTGCAGGTGTGTTCTTTATTCTTCATTATGAACTGCCTGTGGCCGGGTCAGTTAACTAAAATTCCTCCAGCTCCATCTATTGTTCCACCATTCTTCCTCCCCTACTTTCGTCCACTCAACTCCTCTCACTCGCACATTTACTGTTATCTGCTCCTCCCACCTCTCCCTTGCGGTCTTTCCTCTTCAACTGCGTCATTCTGCTTGGGATTACTTTCAATTTCTAGAGACACTGAAATTTGGCGAGACTTGTTTCTACGAACTTTTACTTAGAACATTAATATATAGATCAGAACGTAGCTAAAATTCATTGTATCATTTTTTAATCCATAATACATACGCAAATAAAACTCTACGATATCTTTTGACGAAATTGATTTCTTGACTTTTTAAATGTGAGTGGTCAATATATATATATATATATATTAGTGCCATATCTTATTACCTTTACAGGTTAAACAAATATTTATTCATTACACAAATAAGTAAGGGATGAGGAAGGTTGAATTTAGAGCAAGTATAGTTATATTTGTTTGGAGGAAGAGTGTAAAACCATTTGGGAAAAAACCACTCTCAGTACACCCGACTGGGATTTGAACCCTAATTTCCCTCTTAGTGGCAGTTCCAAAGTTTTAACAAGAATTGAAGAGAGAAGTGTGCTTGTCCCTATATAGGTCTAACCTTTCAGGTTGGCTTTCTTCTCTATCACTTACGTTACATTATTGTACAGTGTTTATACATTTCCAAGCCATTAGGAAATAATTCATTTTATTAACAAAGTTATATGATTTTTCTCAACCCTGGTGTTAGGTGTTTAAGAATTTAGACATAATATTTCTATTTGTCGCAGTAAACCACTTAAAATAAAAGTTAATTTGTTACCATTTTTAACTAAAACTCAATATTTTATTTACAGACTTTTAATATCGAAATACAATTTTAACAAAATCCAATCCTTTTATTTACCACAAATCAGGATCTCCTAGCAATATGTGTCTGTACTATCTCACCCTTGCTTTCTATTCTATCTCATGTACCCTTTGTAGCCCAACTCTTGCTTGAACATGTTATTTCTCCTGGTGGTCTTTATTGTATCCCATGTCCAGGCTTATGTTGCATTCATAGCTATGTGTATGAAGTACACCATTTGCGACACCTTCTTACAATTCAGGGGTACTCCTCTTCTCTATAGCATTTCTCTTGCACACCTGTAAAACATTTCATTCTGCTTCCTTCTTCTCATTAGATATTATCTCCTACCACCCTCGCTTCAATCATGCTTCCAAAAGATGCTTCCAAGATGCTTCACACTCTTTACTACTTTCATTTACCCCATATAGTTTTATATATTTTATTAGCCTTACCCTTTTTCGTGTCGTCACTTCATTCTTCATTCCCTCTATGTACCTGTTCCTATACTTCCTCTTTCTTTTCCCCTCATAACATCAATTCATCCACAAACATAATTGCTTTCATCTTATCCTACCCCAGTTTACTTGCTATTTTATTCATAATCATTTCTATTATCATTACAATGAGTTGTTGTGAGAGGAAACTCCGCTGCTTGACTCAATTTATAGTTGAAACTAGGGCTGGGCCCATAAGGCCTTCTACAGATATTGAGATATTGCCGGTAACCGATGCCGATTTTTTTTTTTTTTTGCAATATTACAAAAGTGTATGGTAACAATATTCAAAAATAAGAATTATCTGATTTTGCCACTTTTTTACTTTTCATGGTAGAAGCAGGTTTGTTGAATAAAAGTTTAAGTTAAAATTATAAGCGTTAAAGTTAGCTAAATATATACAAAATAACTAAACAACTATTTACAATAGCGGTAAATTGATACTTCGATATTATGCTTGAACGTGCTTTAAGAACCTATCTCGGGAGCGCTCAGTGAGTGGAGGATTGTGGAGCGCTCACTAATTGGCATGCAGCCGACGTCACACGCCATGAAAAGAAAAACACATGATTACTGAACTCGGTTTTGTGCAGCTAGCTTCTAGAGAACGCAATAGCACAATAATGATTCGTTATCTTGGACATATTTGTTGTTTTTGCTGTCTAAATAAGTTATGGTTACTTAAATAAAATATAGTTTAGTTAATTCAGCCAATGGAAAAAATAGGGGGTATATAAAATATAAATAACTCAAATCAAAAATGAAAATTATTTAAATAAAAAGCAAAATGCTTTGCGTGTGTGCGGGCCTCAGCTCGTCTTGAAAGATGCAGGTAGTATTTCATATTAGGTTGGTATACAACTTGTATTCATTATAACTATGTTATTTATAGCCATAATATGATATATTTTTAATTTCTTTTAAATCCCCAACAAATAAAATCATACTGGCCCACCTTATACTGTTTTTGATAGTGTTTAACTTTGTTACTTGAGGGAATCTTTATCTTTAATAAATTTATCAAGTATTTCATAATTTGAAATAAGCCTTATGTTAAATAGAATTTAATGGTTTATTTGGTTTTGTTTTGCTGTTTATTAAAAAATAAAATATCTAACGCAGAATTAAAGAATTTGTGTTTATGCGCAAAAAACTTTATTTAAATATTTTTGTTTGAACTATGAATTATATTTTCATGACTTGTGAATTTAAAATATATCTATACATTTTGAATTATCGGCATAAAATATCTGCATGATAAAAAATCAATTAGCCTTGGTCGATTGTGCCAATATCATCAGATAAATCACATCGATTATCGGCATCAGCCCAGCCCTAGTTGAAACCATTCCGTTCACCATTTCTCTGTCTTTTCACAATTTACTTTATCATCATACATACTCTTTATACTAATAACCATTCCTTTATTTCTATACACACTATTGTATGTCTTTTCCACATGCATGAATGCCATTATCAGGCCCCTTTAATATTTATATCTCTTATTAATGAGATGTCTAATTGAAAATATTAAATCCATCTTCGAATTCTTGTTGTTGAATAGTCCAGGGAAATAAGGTTTTATTAACAGAAAATTTGTAAAGTTTTAAAACTTTGCAGAAACATTGTTGACTGCATTATAATTGAAATAAACGAAGGGTTTCTCACCTCCGGTGGTGGTAAGTTCACCCTAAAAAAACTCCCCAAATACAATTCATCTCATTTATCTGCAGAATTGTCAATTTTCGGCAAATATACCACCACCACCACCACCACCACCACCACCACCTGCTACAATTGTATCAAAATATTGGAGTATGTGTAAATATATGTTAGGGTTTTTACTTTCATTTGTGCTTTACTATTTACCTACTAGTCTATCATTTTATTTACCATAAATTCTTTATTTTCTCTAAAATTTACATTGTGACAATAGTAAATTAAATGTAAACACAGGGGAAGTTTACACTCCATCCCTTAAGTCTTCTAACATCTTTGTTGTGGGGCTGTAGTCTGATGGGGTCCAGAAAACTTCGAAGCTTGTTCCTGAAAAACACCATGACATGGATAAATGTCTTGTGTAGGTCCAGGTTGTTGAAGACCAGGCCTTTGCCAGATTAAATACCTAACATGATCTTATCGGTTCCTAAGGCAAGGAAGGCGTTGACCTTTGGCTGTCTCCAATAGAGGCCCAACAAGACCACTAGTGTCTCAGCCTGGTTGATCTTCATGGGGGAGTCAATCTTCTGGACTCATGCATTTGGCACGTCTGGGATATCTTCGGCCAGGGATGTTGGTGTAATGTCTGTGTAGAGCTAGACTTGGGGCCCAGAAACCTTCCCGCAGGATCAGGTTATCCACTGTGGATAGAAGAGCTATGATCTCAGCGTCATGACCCATTCTTCTGTGGACTCTGGCGGTTATAAAACTCAGCCACCTGAGGTTAAAGGCCAACCATGAGATGTAGCCTGCTACCCTATTGATATCTCACATGCCAAGAGGCTGGAGCTGACGGATAGAGGTGTGTGAAGCTTTGAAAACATCATCCTCGCGTTGTGTATTTGTTTGCTTCAACTTTGATTCTAAAGTAAAATTTTGTAAATTAATACCCAAATTTACATAGTTATGCAAATTATAATAATGTTTTATCCAACATCAAACATTTTTTAAATATTTGAACTTCGATTCGGCTCCAGGAATATCTCATATCATCTTATTTGACTTCAAATTTAAAAAGTGTACTCTGCACACATCTACTGATGGTGATAATATTCAGCCTTCCTTTGGGCTGTGTCTGAGATAGCAAGGTTCTGCTGTCAAAAACCCAGGTATGATATGAGGTGATCTGGAGTCAGTGTGGACTTGTTCAGGTTGAGGTTCAGTCCCATTTTCTCTAGCATTTGTTGGGACCTTGTATAAGTTGGAATTGTAAAGTGATAGGAACATTAGATCATCGAGATAATCCACTGCATTGATGGAGGGAAGGAATTTACAAACTTCCTCAAGGGCTTTGGTAGTGATTAGTTGGAGCATGCAGGGTACCACTGCATGCCCCATGGACAGATGGGTGACTGAAGCAATACTTCTGATTTTTGTAGTTAAAAGTAAACTCCACAAAACTAGAACGTGTGTGTGTGTGTGTGTGCAAATGGGTCGATTTTGATGAAAAGGGTGTTTGTTGTAATGGTACGTAGCACTTTTACTGCTGGCAAGAGGGAGAACGCAGTGGACGGAATAATGGAACACCATCTATTGTAATCTTAAGCGAGGTCTGAAACGTAGCATTAAATGGGCATAGTGGTGGCATGCCCAAGGAAGAGAAGGAACAGTTTTCCAGCATGATTTAAGGAGGGGCATCGACGTCTTCCAAAGTAAATTCTGCTGGGGTGGCGAGCACGGGTACTCAGAAGACATTGTTTGAGTCTTCATCAGAGTCGGAGCTATTTCCAGAATTGGAGTGGTGGGGGAATAAGAGGGTGGGCTTAGAGGCTGGTTGGTTTTCATGTATTGTTTGATGTCTAGGGCAGCAACCATTTCTTATAGATTGTGAACTGTATTAACTAGGTTTAGCAGGGCTGCCTCCATATCTTCTTGTAGCGAAGGGGTGTCCTGAGTGATATAGTGTTTGTACCGGTGAGATGACTCATTCAAGGGCAATGATGATGTAATTGTCAACAAAGCTATATCCTTGTGTGGCCATGAAATCGTGGAGCCAAAGGTCCTAGAGATCTTATTTCCATTGTGGGATGTTGAATTCTGGGAGAACTGCAAGGTTGGCACCCGTGTAAGCTATTTTCAGATCAGCTTGGGAAATGGGGGACGGAGGGATGCTTATTTTCATGGTACATGTATGTGTTGTTTGGGTTTGGGTGCCTGCCAACCTCCGGCGACCTCTTGGGGTTTCTGACCGCTAAGGAGGAATTCTTGAGAACCCACTTTCTCACACCCTTTATAGCTATCGGTTGTTGGAGAAAGGAAAGGTCCTGGTAGGGACAGCAGCCATTATTAAGGCCATTTTGTATCAAGTTTCCCTCAACTAGAATCCATGCTGCTCCTCCACCTTTCTGTGATTCTTTTTCTTAATATCCTTTATAATAAGTTTTTGCACATTGACACATAAGTGTTATTTCTCTGCATTTTATTGTTTAGTATTCAAATTACCTACTGATGTGTTTCTATGCTTAAAGGAGAATATGAATTCAAAGATTTGGTGAATATTTTATTCATATTGTTCTGGAATTTTGGGCAAGAAAATTATCTCAATTATTTGATTTCAAGAAAACCTCTATAGTGTCTCCAGATCTTGTCTGAACTGGTCATATACACCACTGTACATTATGTTTTCTCCAGCAGGGTGGGGAAGATGCAGGTGAAACGGTTAAATTGAGTCAGATATCTGACCACCAGAATGAGCTGATAGCAGAACTGTCTGCATACCGTGAACAACATGCTGGCCTGACAGAAGTACTGGGTTCTACCGGTCTGCTGCAGGAGACGCTTTGGCGGCAAAAACAGGAACTTATTCGAAAGCTCAAGGTTAGTGATGCTAAACTGAGCTAAATGGGTTTCAGCTGTATGGATTTGTTCTAAGCGGAACATAGATTACTTAAATAAATTTTTGATAACTTCTCAAATTTATTTGACGTTTCAGTGACTAATGAAACTTTATTTTATTACCCTTTTGGATGATTCATTTTGAACATTTTGGATGGATTATAGGGTAGGGGAAGAGGGTCCAAATATAGGGGTAGAATATTCACTATTCCAGGTTTAGATCCTCGAGTTGATCAGTTTAAAAAGAAGTGTTAGAATTGTATGCTTAATTTATTTAAAAAATATATGTGACTCAACTAAAGCTTCCAAGGTCTATATAGAAAAATGTTTTCCACCTAGCTACATTTTATTCCACTCTTTCAAAGTCACTTAAAATAACCTTATTGTTTTGACAGGAAAAAGAAGCTTTGGAGCGTGTTCTGGAAAAGGAACGTGCTGTCTTCCGAACAACCCAGATTCGACTGAACTCATTGGAGCATCAGTTGATGGAGAAAGATGACATTCAAAAGGTGAACTCTGGCTGCCCTCTTGTTAAGTATTGTGTTGTAAAACAAGAAGGATATGGTAGGGAGAAAACTAGGCGACACATAAATTAAAAAAAAACACTAGGAGGACACAAACTGTAGAGCAACCAGGAGGACTGGAGTGGTAATATTGTGTGGGAGATGAACATTCCATTCACCCTAAATGTCTGTCACAGGCTTACTTTGACTGATTACACTATGGTCCTTTCTAGTAAGTCTGACAACCATGGCTGCTCTTAGGGGTGTGCAACACAGGGCCCCGTGCTTGCTTAGGTGACGGAGGGAATAAACAAGTTGGGATGGAAGATTTTGCCTGTGCGCTCATATAGTAGGCTCCTTGTATAGGTGATTTAGCAAATATTGTCAAGAGTGTAAAAATAAACACACATTCATGTGGTTTGATTTAATGAACGAGTGAAGCGAATTCTCCATTTAACTCCACTCTGTAGTGTCTGTCTCACGATAACTTGAACACATTTAACCAATTTAATTCAAACTTGGCACAGTTGTTCTTTGTACCTTTATGCATATCATGTTCATTGGGGAAGAAAATTGAACAAAGAGTTGGGGAGAAATCAACCCTTTTGTGTATAAAAACACAGCTTATATTATTATTACATTTGTTTATCTTTTAGGGCATTTCCTGTTACCGTATATGGTTGAAAATTGATATTAGTATAGGGGAAACTACTGTAATAACATCAAAAAAAACAAAAAAACAAACAAAAATAATTATGTTTTTAACACTTCCCAGTTTAAGACTTGTATGCATGGTTTAATCCAGCTGACTGGCCTTTTTTCACTTTTTTCAAAAAATCATAACATCATTTATTCTTATCCCTACATATGAGTATAATATGTACATGAAACTAAAGTTGTAAACTTGTTCTTTTAAATCGTATATTAAAAAATTAATCCTTCTTAATAAATTTTCCAAAAATATTTATTGATTTATTACCTATTTTTCAGATTTTGAAAAATCTTTTACTCGTAAAACATAATTATAAAAATCATAAAAATCTTGAAAAAACTTTAAATAAAAAAAAATCATAAATGTATATTAGATTGATATAATTAACACAGAGCATTATAAGTGTCAAGCATAATCTATAAAACACTGGAAAACATAGGTCTACTCCACATGTATACCAGAATCATCACTAGATTAATTTTTTTATAGTAAATAAGAGAGATCATCTCTAACATCTAATTCAGAACCCGAATCTTCTATAAAATTATCGAGCACGTCACAATTCACATTCATTTTCATTGTATCACACACGCTAGCCACAAAACAACAAAGTGTAAAAACGAATGGCTGCAGTCGATCATAACCAACCTATCGATATTTATAAAAATAAATAAAATCGTTGAAATGAAACAAATACAAAAACTACGTTAGCAGTGGATTCACAGTGAACTAAACTAAGTGTTAATTTTTGGGGGGGGGAGGGAATGAGGAGAGGTGAGGCACATAACTTGGGGTCCCACACACAAAGTTTGCCCAGGGCCCCACGTGTGCTAAGGACAATCCTGCCAACAGCTTAGCTCAATCCGTGGCTTGTCTGTCTATTAGTCCCAGGCTTTGATTCCTGGCTTGGCCAAAAAATGTATCATTTAGGAAATATAGTTTTCTCCTTTTACACTGATAAATTAACGGCTGGGGCTGAAGGTTGTGTCTGTTCTAGACTTAAGTTAATTTATAATTTGTATGCTTACATAATCAGTCGGTTCATGAAGTGCACATTAAATACCTCAAATAATTAAAACTATCTAGGTAGTACTATTTAGTAAGGTAAACTCCATATCATTCAAAATGTTTAACATTGAGGAGGCCCAATGATTTTATAATAATGGAAATTGATTAAAATAAAGAAAAAAGAAAAATAAGCTAATAAAATGAAAATTTAATGAAGAAAGTCCATCTAGGAAAGAGGAAAAATGTGAAAAGAATCCAATGGACAACGGTGACATCTTCCTTCCTTCTGTCTCCTGTAGTAAAAGTAGTCACACATTCATTTTGCGGGATCTTGACTTTCAGGGAAAAAAAAAAATCGGGAAATTGGTTGTTCCTGAAACTTGGTTGAGGAAAAAGTATTTCCCAGAATTTTTCTGGAAAAACCGTTAAAAAAAAGCGACTATTAAGGAACATCTATCAATATCACGTTTGTATTTAATTTTCATTAAAAATATTATTATTAAAATTAAATTATTCTTTTTCTTCCATTAAATAAATAGATACCCGAACCTTTAAGTCACTTTTATTTTCTAACTATCTTACAACACAACTGAGCGCCATTAAAGTCTGTTCAGCGTAGGAATTGTTTTCCAAAAGGCCTTTTTACCTAATACAGAAATCTATTATATAGTAGGATATTGGTAGGGAAAAAGACCTTTCAGAGATTAACTCCTACCGTGAATGGAGTTTAAGTAATATAACCACATGGTACATGATAGTAATGTTTAACCCTGAATAGGTTTAAGGTAGGAAAACATAGTTTTAGTGTAAAATAATGAGAAAAGTTGTTTTTATATTCTAACTATACACAAAATATACTTTCACCACACTTATTTGCATAAATACATCTAATATGTAAATGTTATTATTTGGAATGGCATCCATTTGTTTTAGTAACATAGATAATAATAGTTGGATAAACTAATATTTTTGGAATCCAACAATGTTTTTTTATGAGAGTTTAAGAATTAAAATGTGAGCTGTAACTAGGCACACTGGCTCAGATGCATTTTTCTAAAGTGACCCTGCCACAGGTTGGAAACAGTTGATGCCGACGATGACTAGGACTAGGAGGACGATGAGGTCAACGATGATTATTAAATATACTGTTAATCTCTTAGGAAACTGCCGTCTATTAAAGCCTGGTGGAAATCTTGAATTTGTAATCCATTGGTGAGCTAGTTCCCACTTTCTGAATTGAGAACTGTTGCGCTGTTTGGAAAATACTCTTAATATTTTGGTGGTGTAGCAGATTTGAAACTACTGGTTGTATTAGTATGGATGGGTACAGGCTGGTCTGGGTCTTTGGGGTTTGTGTCAGAACGATAACTGTTCATACACTGTCTGAGAGAACCTGTAGAAAGTCTTATACAGGATATTTATTAATTTGTGTCAAATACTGTATGCCCATCGACCAGACATTAAGATTATTATTATTATTAGCACCGCGTCTTACTACCCGTTCGGGTTTTACGCACTAATGCTAATGTGTAATGATAGGGTGATTGTGAGATGAAATGGAGGACCTACAGTTTAATGTGGAATCCGAACCACGGTGGAGGCCTGGCATTCCACACATGCACAAGTTGTGATTAATACACGTCTTGTCAGAGGTGAAGGAAGGGTTTGGCAATCAGATAAATCTATGCCGGGACCGAGGATTGAACCCCGGACCCTCAGCACAGAAGTCTGACACCTTACCCCTAGACCACCAGGTCACCACCAGACATTAAGAAAAGTTCATATAAACATGGGTCACTCTAAAAACGCTTTGTTTCAGAGTTATTTAAAGGTTTTCCTCAAAGATGGATTGGTTACGGGGAATCCATTGAATGGTCTGCTTAATCTCCAGATTTGAACCTGATGGATTTTTATTTCTGGAGACATTTTATTGATTACACAACTCCTGTGCCTGATGTTGAGGTTTTAAGAGAGTGTATCGTAAATGGATGTGAGAAAATACGCAACACCTGAGAGGTGTACTCAACAAAGTACAACAAAGCATAGAACATAGGCTCAGAGGGTGCAGCAAAGCCGGACACCATTTTAAAAAATGTTTGCAACAAAATGATCTGACTTGTGATTTTGTTTGTTTTTGTTAAACTTGATCTTGTTTAGTTGCATTGCTTCTTCTGTTGAATTGCTTATAAATTGAACAGTAAAATTCCCCCTAGTTCAAAAACTAAATTTTTCTAGATTTATGTTTATATGAACCCATTACCTGGTGCGGGCATTGAACAAGGCTTTGTTTGGTCGAACGTTCCCTGGTGCGGACGCGAATCAACATTTCATTGCAATAAGTTATTGTATTGAATACTTCATATTGAAGCTAATATATAGGGCTACCAGTTCATTACTATACTATGACCATGAATAAATCAATAAATGAGAAAATAGGTGAATAGCGGAAATATATTTCAGATGAAAGTATTCGAGTAGATAAAGGGCTGCCGGTCCTATGTAGATCGCTGTGCTAAATGCGTGCCAGGGAATGGGTTAGTATTTTGGTTGATGGGAATATACCCCAAGTATATTTTACACCAATTAATATACACACTGTATATTTAGCATTACATGATTTAAATTGTAGTTTATATACCAAGTTATTTGTTTTGCAATTGTTCTCTCCCTCTCTTGAATAAATGTTCACTTATTAATAGGGGTGTGTAAAGCTTTGAAAACTTCTACTTTGCCTTGAATATTTGTTCACTTCGACTTTGATTCGCGAGTAAAATTCCGGTCTTGACAACTACGAAGTGTTACAAAAAAAATATTTAAAGTTAAAACACACATTTATGTTTATTTTTTAAATTTTATGCTGCTATTTTCATCACAAATTAGTGTTAATGTAAAAAAATCTCAATTAAAATACATACCTACACACTTTGTGATAACTTAATTTTTTATTTTAAGATGAAATATATTAATTATGTTTGGAATATAGCATTTTATAAATTATATTTACTACCCAAATTTACTTAGTTATGCAAAGTATAATATTTTTATCCAATATTAAACATATTTTTAACTATTCAAACTTCAATTCGGCTTTGGAAATATTTCATATTATTCGATTTTGCTTCGAATTGTGAAAGTGGACCTGTGTTGCACACTTTTACTTATTAGTTTATCTTTATTTACCCGCCTCGGTGGCGTAGTTGGCTAACGTGATAGTCGTGTTGAGCTCGACCGCCGAGGACGGGAAGACCGAGGTTCGAATCTCGGTCGGGTGAACTGGGGGTGGTTTTTCCTAAATGGTTTTCCACTCTCCCTCCACATAAATGCGGGTTCACTTCCTCTAAATTCAACCCTCCCAATTCCTAATCCATTAGCATATAACCTGAACGGGTAGTAAGACGCGGTGCTAAATATTATTATTATCATCTTTATTTCTTCTTTACTTTCTACCTTCCAAGATAAAAAAAGACCACACTAAGCCTGTGTGATTCAAAAATTCATATAAATCAAATCTTGTTTTCTTAACTTGAGTCAATTCCAATTGCAAGGTTCAGACAAATTTCAAAATCGAGTGTTTTTATTAGAGTCAGTTTCAAACTGGCCTGGCCACAGGCTAGAAACAGTTGATGGTGAGTTTTAAATCTAAACTCTCATTTGGAATAGCTTAATATGTGCCTGTGAGCTGAAGTTTTTTAATTCAAGATCAAACTTATCAATAAGCTCCTGAGTATTGATTAAAGTTGACCTATGCTTGAATAAATAAATTATTTTAAATCTTAACTAGGCAATTAAAAAACAAATGTGTACCATTTTAAAATCATCTAAAATTTAAACTAAATTAAATTAAAACTCCGATATTTAAAAGAAAATATTATATTTGAAATGACAACAATAGTAAATTTGTCCAATGAAATTAACATATGGTTGGCATTCTAAAACAGGTTTTTAAATAGTTCAAAAACAAATGGAGCCATAATAAATTAGGATTATGTTTTAAAATTCCATTGTGAAAATAGCGGAAGAATTGTGATTTAAATTAACATTCCTAAAGTACACTTTTAAAAAAGAATCCATTAACCGAGTGTTGGATGCTGATTTAGCAATGTTTTATATAAACAATCCCATCAATTCCCCATTTATCTGGAGTGCTGTGCTGGCCTCTTACCAGAGAGAGAAGTTAAATTATTGAGTTTTTAGGATATATACTCCATTTACCCTAAATATAAGTCTTACCTTGACTGGAATATACAATGCTGTATATTACCTTATATTATAAGCTACACCATAGTGGAACAATACAAGATAAGCTTGATATTTTTTTTATGTTAATTGAAGGGTACATAATACACTTTTGCACAAAGGTTACTTGTAAATATCTTGCCCTAAGGTATTTTGTGTTCAAACAGCTATCAAGATGATGTCTTTCTATAACTTCTTTATCCTTGCCTTCTACCCCATTCCTTCAAGTCTCATTTTCTGACCTTGACATTTCAATGGACATTTGCATAGTATCTTCTTTGGTTCTAACTCACTTCTCCCTCTATCTAACCCCACATTTCCCAAACATTTAAAGAGAAGAGCTAATAATAAACAATGAATCATTCATCACAGGAGACAATACAAGGCAAGGAAATCCTTTTACAAGAAGCTCACATCCAAACAGGAGTCTGAGCACTCCTAAACTATGGTTCAAATTAGGAGAGCTCTAAACCAATATTCAAAATTTTTAATCTTCTTTCAAGCTAAATGAACAGTATTGTTCATGATTTAATTATAGTGTTATTTGTGTTATTTCAATTCTTTTCTGATTATATTCCACTTGAGATACGTCTTCTGTAAGGTTTCTATTATAAATCTATTTGAATTTTAACTTTTTCTAAAATAATAAAACATCATTACAAATATTTTGGATCATAGAAGGAAATCGATCCAAACATTGAAAAAGGAGAATGATAAAAAATGAATGATCACTTTTTAATTGATGTTTATCTCATATTAGAAATTCAGTAATGCTTTTTTTTCAAATATCTGGAGCATTTAATGTGCCCTTTCTAAGTTGATTTATATCGGCACATAGCTTAAAATCATATTTAATTCTAAAACAAACCAAAAACTTGTTCCACAGACTAATAATTCATCACTGTGATAGGAAAATTCTTTAATTTCACCAATTATAAATTTTTCAGACATACTGGGAATTATTGAACTTGAAATTCTTAGCTCAATAGGAAGATTACTTTACCGACAGAATTAAGGTGTCAAACTTCATTAATTTTATTCTTTAAATTGGATTTTAATTGGAGTTTATGTTCTCACAGGATTCAACAATTGTGTCATGCTGCTAATTTAAGATAATTTTGAGCCTAATTTTTTTTTCATCTTTCCCAGGAGCTGTCACATCAAAAAGCCCAACTAGAGTTAAACCTGCAGGAGATTGAGGATAAACTGAAGAATCAAGAGGAACAGCTACTGTTACAAAAGCTGTCCCTTGAGGCTGAAATCCGCTCCCGGGACCTTCACGTCAGACACTGGCAGCTTCAGGCTGAAGTAAACAAGGTAAGCTCTATTACTGACCTAGAAAATATATTCAACATCTTTTCTTCTAAAACATTATTTACTATTTGAATTAAAAATAATATCTTAACTCTTGTTGATTTCTTCCCTTTTCAGGACAAATGTGAGTGATTGAATGACTTTAAATATAGAAGTTAGACTAATTTTGCAAGAGAATACAAATATCAATTTTGTACATGTATTCACAAGGGTGCTCGCTATGTATAAAAATATAATTTAGATTAATTTTATGGAGATAGTAATAATTATTAAGGCCGGGCTGATGCAAATTCTGAAAAGTATCAACACAGCAGATAGCCTTACGACTTGTTTCCCCTCCTTATACAGGTTCATCAATCTCCATGTGTGCTGAGCGTCTCGGACCAAGAACGGCTTGATGAGCTCCGCTCTCAGCTAGAGCAGACTCACGAGGAGGCCGTGACCCGCCTCAAGAAGCACCTCAGTGGCCACTTTACTCTCAGAGAAGCAGAGTTACAAAAGCAATTTTCTGACCAGCTGTCCGCTGTTAGGAGACAGCATGCGGACCAGGTAAATAGCTGACTGTATGACACCGGCTTCCTTACTCCCTCTATCTCTCTTAATTTTACATCTAATAATACTAATATCAACTAACATTAACAAATGTTTTGTTTTGATTAGTAATTTACATGTATGTAAGGTACTGAAAATAGCATTAGCATTTATAATATAAAGTGTCTCCTCCATTATATGTTATGAAAATCAAAATTGACGCTGAACAATGATAAGAAGGCGTTAAACAACACAGAGTAATAAAAAGAACTAGAGAAGGTCCCTTTGAATCTCTTGAATAATGAAGGATAGTCAAAGTTAGAGATCTCACAAATATGTTAGATTTCAAATTGATGCAAATAAAATCAGAATTGAAATAGAATAAAAAGTCACACCAATCAGAAAATGTAAACTTCTTAGTTCTTACACATACTTTATTTTAAACTGCCATATTTTATAGGTTTCACTCTTATAGTGTGGTCAAAAGAGGTTTGTGGGATCACTGACTTTAATTTGATGTAAAATATATTTAGGATGATTCATATTTAAATGCTCTTTTGTATCTTAAGAGCCTATTCTATATCATTATTATTAAAGTAACTCTTGAATTTGATCAAATCCTGACCAGATACTACCCACATCAAAGTACAGTTGTCTGCCTTTTACAAAACTAATATTAAATAATATGACTATATGCATTTTTATTTAATTTTAACTTTTTTTTACTATATTTTATTTTATGAATTTTGGAGAATAATGCTGTCTCTTGGTTTTAACTTAATTATGTATCCAAGCCACTCCCGATACAAAGAGCAACACACATTGGTCGAAAGGCGATAGACCAGTGAAATATGAACTTTTGCTAGGCAATACATTAATTAGAGTTTGAAAATAAATATTTATCTTTATTTTAAGTTTTCCACTTTTTTATTTTAATAATGAGGTAAATATTTTTTTTAACTTTTCATTGAAAAAATGGCTGATTGATAACTTTGAGAAAAATAATTTTTGTTCCAACTAATGTGATATTTTAAAGTACAAACTGACAACATCCTTGTAAGTTTTATTTTAAAGCTTAGTTTAGGTTTAAGTACTAGTTTTAGTTTAGAACTTAGATTTAAGTTTAAAGTTTTGGTAACTAGGAGTTTTATTACGGCTGTTTTTAACTTTAATTGTTCCTTGTATTTGTACCTGATTGTGCTCAGTGGAGAGTGGACCCCAGCATCCTGGGTGAGAGTTAAGATTGCTTTCACACTCTTATGAGCATTTCGGTGCAGGTTTCCTTGAATCCTGTGTAAAAAAATGTATATATAAAGCAATTGTTGCCGATACTTGACTAGACTGTGATATTACTATGAGCCCTTAATAAGTTTTCACTCTTTTAACCATCCTCCAGCCAGGGTTGATATTTTATGTTTAATAGAATCAAGTTTTTTTATGATATGTGGGACAGTTAATTTTACTGTGATTGTTAAAAAATAGTCTAAATATATTCAACGATAGGTATACATCAAACATTTTTGTGCCTGCAAAATCCTTAAAAAAAACTAAATAAACCCAAAGAAACGAGTGCATATTTATGAAAATGAACTTGTTAATTTAAAATTGTGATGTACACTCTATTTACACTGAAAAGTAGAAAGCTTCACTTATAGGAATGTTCAAAGTCCATTTTTTTAATTCGAAGCAAAGTCAAATTATATAATATGAGAAATTCCCAAAGCCCAATTGAATATTTAAAAAAAATTGTTAATGTTGGATAAAAATATACATTTCAAGTTAATAGAGTGTATGTAGTTGAAAAAAAACCCCAGTGATCTTACCAGTATCTGTACTTAATGCACTTATCTTTATTTTAACAATAAATATGCACTTGATAAATATCAAATTACAAATAAAATTAATTGTTATGTTATCTTTTTTAGATTATTTGGATCCCTTATCCTATCAAGCAGAATTTAAAATTAATTG
Source organism: Timema genevievae (assembly GCA_902155825.1). Taxonomy (NCBI): domain Eukaryota; kingdom Metazoa; phylum Arthropoda; class Insecta; order Phasmatodea; family Timematidae; genus Timema; species Timema genevievae. The sequence goes on along the minus strand of CABFWO010001039.1, from coordinate 89,348 downwards.
TTATGTTATCTTTTTAGATTATTTGGATCCCTTATCCTATCTAGCAGAATTTAAATTTGTCTGGTTAAATACTTTTTATTTGAAAAAAAAACTATAACTATGACACATAAATTTATGTGTTCATGCTCTCCCATTAAAAAAATCAATTTGATTATAGTATCAGGGCTGTACCTAAATACACCTTTTCACTATATGATTTTAATTTATGAAACTATGTATAAAAGTACACCAAAAATTGGCCTAATCAATACATTATTACAAAATTATTGATTAGTATTTAAAAATTTTTTTTACAATATTAAATGTAATTTTTCGCCGAAAACTTGTGACTATCCTGTATGGTATTGTTTGTAGATATAGGATTTCCTAGCCCTGCTTTGTGATAGTATTAGACTTAGTGAAATAGTGTTTGTTAGTGCTAGTGAGCTTTAAAGTTCCATTTGTTTTAGTGATTTATTCCTATTTTCTTTAGTAACCTATTTGTTATTACATTTTAACAACTGTATTAGAGGGTGTTTATTTTTAGTGAATGCTTTTGCATTGGGATGATAAAAAATTAAAATAATTTGTACATATAGGGTGTTTTTTTTAGTGAATGCTTTTGCATTGGGATGATAAAAAATTAAAATGATTTGTACATAAATATTGTGACTAGGAATGGGCCCTTTTAATCTTCTAATCCTTGAATCACTCAAATCCTTAAGAATATTTGAGATTTGAAGATAAGAAAATTTCTTATGCAACATTAAAAAAATTATTATGCTTCCAGGTGCTTAGACCAATATAAATATAGGACATGCTAACAGCTCAAATGTGTAGGAATATGCAGGGACTATGTTTTAATAGCTATGAAATTACCCAATTTAAAAAGGATACAAGAAAAATATAAGCCTCAAAGTTTATAATCAAAATACAATAAAACTAGGGGTGGCCATGGTCCCAAAACCTTGGGAAAAGTTCAGGAATTTATCTATTCCCGTAGGTTGGATGGGATTGACCCTTTCCTGAAAAGTTTGGCTGTGGGAAACAAAACACTGTGCTCCAGAAAACAAAACAAGGGGCGAGGCGCTGGTGTACTAGCAGTTACTGCTGACTCATCACTGTTAATCTCTATTGTAGACAGTCTTCTTCTTTGTTATTTAGCAATCTTGGTGGCTGGGATGGGGAGGGGGTTATTTTACCACGTGTTGTAGAGAGACAAGTTGGGAGGAGCATGACTTATTGTGCTCCATCAACAGTGATTTGTTGGGTTCAGCAAGTGAAAGAGCTTGTAAGATTTAAAGAAGGACAAAGATATTCTTATATCTTTTGGGGTGTGGAAAAATGAGAGGAAGGGGGGAAGGAAGTTGCTTGCCAAGGTCAATCATTTATGAGAGATCAGCATGTTTGTTGTTGGTGAGCCAGACAAGAAATAGAGTAGAAGGGGTGTTGAACAATCACCTTTGAGGGGTGTCAAACCTAGCGAGAACATTTAAGAAAATGGACTTTTAAGAAGCATCAAACCTAGATAATATTTTGCAGTTTCATACTCAGAGCAAATTGAAGAGGTGCCAAACATGATGTTTTCTAGTAATTTTGCACTATGCAAATAATTAAATATAAAACACAATTTTCAAACGATATTAACTAATAAAAATAATTTCCATCAAAAATATAATAAAATTAACTATTTTATTAATTGTATTCTTTGATATTAATTCAAAATTTTGTTTTTTGATTCGATAATAAATGCTATTTGCACACACTTCTATTTATTTTATTATGTTATTTTTTATTGTTTTTATTTCTAGCACTGCGTCTTATTACTTGTTCAGGTTATACACCTATGTACTAATTACTCTAGTGTGTTAGGAATGAGGAAGATTGAATTTAGAGGTGTGCCTGCATTTGAGTGGAAAGAGTGGGAAACCATTTAGGAATAAACCACCCTTAGTCCACCCAGCCAAGATCAAACTAAATAACCCCGTCATCGATAGTTTAGTCTATGCCTTTGACCATGCAGCCATCGAAGCTGGTTTTAATATTATTATTATATATAATATTAATTAGTCTTATCATATTAGTTTAGAAATCCATATATTTTAAATCTAAGATTATTCTAAAGGGTAATTTTAAAATTTCCTGTTCTTGTCCCGGATCCTCATATTTTGACTCATTTCCCATCCCGAAATAAAAAAGTCATTCCCGGCCATCCCTAAACAAAACACATCACAGTAATTTTCAGGGCACATCAGGCCCTTGTTCAGTACAAGAGAGTAAAACACCAACTCGACTATGGCTATAGGTTGACCATTATTACTCATTGGGTTTCTTACCAGTTACAATTCAACCACTGTATTGCTGAATACATTTGGCTTCACTACAGGAACACTTGGAAAATGAATGGATGGTCATAATTTTGAGACCAATCATACTAACCCAAACAAACCAGTAGCACTTTATGCCCTTACACATAAATTATATTTCGACTCATGTTATGAGCACCAGATTAGGCCTAAGATGACTCTGTAGGAACTTGTACAGAAGTTTGTAACCAAATCCAGACACCCCCCATTTCAACCTGAGATAACCCTCTTTTTTATCCTTTGCTTCTAAGCAGGCTCTACTCCCACATAATACCATCTTTTTATATTTAAAAATTAAGATACAAGTTTGAATAGGCAGCTTCAGAATCCAAGCAGCAAAGATCAACCTTATAACTAACTATATTTTGATCAGTGTTTTACTTTCTTATGCTGGAGGAGGAGACTTTTGTGCCTCAAAAATGGCCCCGATGTGTTTTGTTGTGTTTTAACTATGAACCTTTGAGAGCTAGTTTATGTATCTTCCTTTCAGTCTATATTTTGTATATTTTTTTTTAGAATTGAGATTATATAAGCCCAAATTTCGTGGGTATTCATTGGCCTAGGAAATAGTAGAACCCAATACTTATACAGGTTGTCTTCTGGGTCACGAAACTCTACGGAACTGCTTTAAATAATGCATTCATTTATGGGTGTGTGAAGACCACATTCCAGATTCAAAGTAAAAATGAACCAAATCATGTGAAATATTCACAAATCCAAATCAAAGTTTGTATATATTTTTTAAATGTTTTATGTTGGGGGAAAATAAGAAGAAATATATTGTGCATATTTATATAGCCTTAAAGCTACTGAATATTCCCACATTTCACAAATGATACATTTTTCATCCATGCCAGGAATCAAACCTAAGACCCTAGCTCAGTAAACAGACACGATACTGACTGAGACTATATTTTACCAAATGTCTCATTATAAAAATGTTAATAATATTTCCGATATATTAAAAAAATATATCATAACACGCAATCTAAAACTGCAGTATTTTTGTCATGGCAATATTAATTTCTAACTTAACAGCAAAAAATGACAAAAATTGAACACACATGTTTATTTTTTGTTTTAAATGTTTGTATTGGTGAAGCTTCTTAAATGTTGAAGCAAAGTTTTTGAAGCTTCACACACCTCCATTGTTTTATGAATATATGTCAAAATAAACTTAGCAAATATTTAAGTTATAAAGTTTTAAAAAATTGTTAGACATTTTAACATACAAATATTTATGTTTTAAGGGGCTCGGGTGTTGTTATTTGTATTAATTTGTTAAAAGCAGCCTTATTAAATTGTGGTCAGGAGAGTATTACGACACAAATTGGTTCCTTTTGAAGCTTTTTTTTTTTATATAGATATTGCATGCTTCATATTTATTTCTGTATATCCATTCCTACATTTTGGAATTCATTAGTTTTCTAATTTTACTGTTTTGCCCAGGCTTTAAAATTGATTTATGTAAATATTTTTAAATTTACATCTACAAAATAATAAAGTACTTTTTTTTTGTAAATGTTTTTGTGATTTTTTTTATCTCCTTTCCTGATACTATATGGCTGCTAGAGGATGTGTCACAATGAGGTTACAAAAATGATCAAGAATGCCTCTAATATATTTAAAAAAAAGTTTTTCTTTTAAAATGGTAGAAAGTTAATCGGTTTTGTAATTATCTCCTGATCAGTTTTTATTTTAAGAATTGTTATTTTCAGATGTGTCTATATCATTTTAATAAAGCAGCTTATGATACTTATTTAATATTAAAATTAAGAATTTTAATTTAAGATGAACTTAATTTATTTTTATTTATTGTGACAATAATTTATATATTTAAAAATATTTTTTTTATACAATAATTTAGGTTTGTTAAATAATTGATAAAATTGTTTCAAATGTTGAGTAAATTATCAATCTTTTAAACAAATAAAATAGATACATTTACAATTGACAATATTTTTTGATACCTCAAAGAGTACTGCACCTAAAAAAAAGGTTTTTTTTGCACTACATAGCAACTGTGAAGTGTTGTTAGAAATGCTAGTTTTCACTCCTTGAGGGTGGGTGGAGAGTTACTGTTTGAATATCATAAGAAAGGGAGATTTAGTTAAGCCGGTAGCTTGTTCACTACTGTGCTAAGTGTCCCAGGTTTAATTCTCGACATGGTCAAGAAATATATCAGTGGTGAAATGTGGGTCTATCCTTTCACAGTGACTGGACTGGATTTTGAGCCTGTCCTAGTCTTAGGTTAGATTATAAAACATATGCATCTACAACAGGCCTAAAAAACCGACAGTGGAAAATATATGGCTTGAGTAAAAAAACTGACCCAGAACATAGGCTGGAAACATTAGTGGATGTAAAGTGTAAAGCAATGAAAGGGATCCTCATAAAACACAAGTAAAAGGCTCTTTGGTTTTCGCATAAAAATGGTGCGGGTAATTTTCTCCAAGTGTACTTTCATTTCAGAAGGATAGTTCCTCCGTGTAGAGAGTCACATGATCATAGTTGAGAAAAATTAAAGTGCCCCTTTGGCCAAATTTTAGGACATAAATATTAAACATATTTTTGTTCATTTTTATAAAGAAAGCATTAACGTGAACAGGAACATAAATATTTTTAATATGTTCTCTAACATATCCCAGAATATAAAAAAATAGATGCTTAAAGTCTCTCTCAACAGCCTTATCAAGATGTGTATTAATCACAACTTGTGAATGTGTGGAGTGCCAGGCCTCCACCGTGGTTCGGATTCCACGTTAAACTGTAGGTCCTCCATTTCATCTCACAATCACCCTACCATTGCACATTAGCGTTAGTGCGTATAACCCGAACGGGTAGTAAGACGCGGTAATAATAATAATAATAATAATAATAATAATAATAATAATAACAGCCTTATTCCCCCTCCCCTACTTTCCCAAATCCCATTGGTCACTTTCATTTAGAAAAATAATTGCTATTGGTGAAGACTTCACATCTACATCAGGAGAATAAGGGTCACTCACAGAAAGTCATGGTATGCTGCCTGAATAAATTAAGTTTTATTGTTTTTATCGAGACTGATCACCAAATTTACAAATCTCCTTTCAGTCATGTAGTGAGAATTTTATGAAATACCATTATTTAACACTTATTATTGATTTATACAAACGATGTATACCCTGATTTTGGTTGGAACAATAGTTTTAAAAAATTCAACATATTTCTTTGTGGCCGACATTGATAACATTTTACTTTATTACTTGTGTTATTTTATATATAACATCTATCAAAAGTGAAAGCTGCAAATAACAGGACTTAATGTATGTGTACATTAAAATTGTTTTAGCAAGTTTAATAAGTACCAAATGCTGTTCTTTTAGCCAATAAATTACTCAATTTATTATTAATAACCAGGGCTAGGATTTTGTTGACATGTCATCTTTTTTATTGGTTCATCACTTGCGATGCTCATAAGTACATAAGCTCTGTTTATAATCGCCTGGTTGTAGGAAATCTATATTTTATAGGACAATTTTTATTTTGGAATTTTAGGTCATAATTTCTAGGTTTGTGTATACAAGAACGTTAGTGAATGCTTAGTGGACCGATAGTGTGGTCCTGAGCAAATTTCATTCTACCTTTTAATCTATAATGACGTAAACAAACCTAGGCTAGTGTCAACTAAGCATCCACTTAGTCAAATTCTTTCATATGACCCTTAGAGTCATTTATAGGCATTTAAAAAAAAATGTGATTAATTTTTAGGCATTTTTGAGTCATCTTAAGGCATTCATTTTGAATAAGTATATGTACTAAAGATTTTTTATAAATGCATAAATACTCATGCATACATTTTTTTCAACACAATTGTCGGAATGAGAAGACAATGTAAGCAATGTACTTTGTATCCTCTTTGCTTGTATGGTTGTAAAATATACATTCCTGGTGCGACATTGCAACTAAACCAGTGAAGGTCGTGTTGGGAGGGGATAGTCATTACTTTTGAAGCAGATATTTGTAAATCAGTTCAATATTATATTTAGAAGGATGCAAAAGTTTAGTTGTTAAAGGCTTTTCATTGCAACTATTGTATATTTTTTAGTTTGAATTTGTAAAGCACGTATTTGATTTAGTTGTGTTTAACTCTTTGTTCATATTTTAGGTAATTTTTTTGAAAATTTAAAGTCAATGTTAGGAACTTTTAGGTCATTTTATAGGTAATTTTTTTAATTATTTTTAGGTCATCAAAATTTGGGCTCTAGTAATAACTAGGGCTTTGTGAACTGAATTTTTTTATTTGAGTCAATATTGAGCTCTTGAGTCAAGCTCGGGTTGAATAAATGTAAATAATTAACAAATATATCTTAAAATTATTATAATTTTTTTAAATGAAATAAGACTTATATTAAAAAAATATTTTAAAATCTAAAATTGCCTAATTTTAAACATTTACAAAAATTAAGCTTTAATAAATTATTATATAATTAAATTTTAAATATACTGTGCTAGTAACTGCAGAATTAATTATGATTCACTTTAATGGTCCTAAGAAAAGTTTAAAAAAAACATTAATGGATATATATGTTCGAATGTGAAGATTTAGCAATATAAATGTATGTGTATATATATATATATATATATATATTACCATCATTCCCTGTCCATCTGGAGTGCAGCTATTCACTTGCTGCTGGCCTCTTATCATAGATAGAGAACTAAGATCATTAATGATTTTTAACATGTATGTAGTACACTTTTGCTCTAAACTATTTGTGTTTTATTAATTTATTTTAAGTATTTAGCGAACACACCAACACATGTTTTATAAACTACACATATATATAGAACAGACACAAGATCCAGCCCCCCTCCCCCTCCTGGCCACAATTCATCACTGTGAAAGGGGAAACCCACATTTCACTAATGATAAAATTTTTGGGCATACCAGGAATTAAACCCGGGACCCAGGGCCGTGCCGTGCTATGATACAGAGAGGCGGCCGCATCAGGCGGCACTGTAAGGGGGCGGCATAAGCAGCGAAATCAAAATACAATTTGAACCATTCATTAATTAAAAATCTTTACACAACACTTTTCTATAATGGTCTATGTTATTTCGATATTGATGTATATGATTTGATTTATCGCACGCCTCTGCCTAAGTGCTTTCGGTACCCTTTTATTTCGGTTTCTGGTGCAGGTGAATCTTTGGCGAGCGCTCGCCGAAAGACTTTTGATCTGATTAGCGTGAAGCTATTATTTTTGTTTGTAATATACTGCGTGGCTCCTAAAAGCTGAGGTGCCAATTATCACAAAAGATAATAGTATGTGTTGTGTGTTGATAATTCTGCTTTGAACTTACAATTATTGACAATATTTGATTTAATGTTGGTTTGTCTCGAGAAGTGGCAAGTGGCTGTGCTGTGTTTAAATCAGTAAATCAGATATATAATATATCTGTATCAATATAATATTTTTGCATTTATATTAATTCAGTTTTTGTGTTTATAAAGTAGATCATTTAAGAGAATTATTGCTTTTTATAGCAATTGTAGTTACTTATTATCATGGAAAATGATTATGTTATGACAATAGTGACTCAAATTAAAAAGTAGCATTTGCATGGACTGGGTATATCTCAGGTGCAGAACGTGTGCCTGTTTGTGATAGATAGAGATTTATTTAGCTAATATTGGGCTACTTTTGCGTTCTGTGTGTGATAAGAGAAAGAGTTGCTTAGGAAATATTTGCATTTGCCTACTTTTGCATTCGTTATTTATTGCTCTATTTTTACCAAATTAATATACATTGAAGTAGACGATACAATAAGAAGTTAAAGAAAGGCATATGTCAAAACGGCCGCTAGCTGTCAGTTTGACAGATATTTGCTATTTATTTATTATATTCTGTTACCTACAAATCTTTATTTTATCTTTATTCTAAAGTAAAAACATTTAAGGGGCAGTAGTTTGAAGACTTGCATCATATTGAGAAAATCTACCACATGGCCGGCCCTGCTGGGACCCTTTGCCCAATAGACAAACATGCTACTATCCATTATGGTTTCCAGCCTGTGGCCTGGGTCAGTTTTGTTTTTTATTAAGTCATATATTTTACACTACCGGTTGTGAGGCCTGTTTTAGTTTCAAAAAAACAGCTAAAGTATCAGACTAGTTGTGTTCTAAAATCCCTACATACAGATACATTTCTCTAGCTTCCTTTTTGTAAGCCCCATACCCTCTTCCTTTAATTAACAAAACCAATTTACTCAGTTGGTGACCTTGACATTTCAATGGCTATCTGCTGCATAGTAACCTTCTTTGCTAGGTTTTCTCTCCATCCCCAAAGCCTCATACTTAATAAACACATCTCAACAATTAAAAAAGAGAGTAAACAATTTGTCATTAATTACTACACACACAATGCAAGGCAAAGAAATAACCTTTTTCAAGGATCTCTGAAATTGCAAGCCCATAAATCTTTCGAGCCTGAACTTGATTATTTATATTAAGAGCTCGCAGAGTATTCATACAAGTGAAATTAATTTTATAATATAAACTTATTATCATTTTAGAAAACATTCTAAAATAATAATTTAAGGTGCAGCCGAAGGGAGCGAAAGTATTTTTACCGTTTTTATAGTTTTTTTTTAAATTAAATATTTCTCCAGTAGCAACATAGAGTTTAGTTTTCTGCACGTGCTAATATCAACAGATCTTGAATATCTGTCAAGGATGTCCTGGAAGTTTGTCAAAACCTTTTAAGTAAAGAGAAAAAGTTTTGACAAAATTCCAGGACACCCTTGGCAGATATTAAAAATCTGTTGATATTAGCACATGCAGAAAATTAAACTCTATGTTGCTACTGGAGAAATATCTGATTTATTTGGGCCAAAAAAGTGTAATACTATAAAAACTGTAAAATTACTCGCGCGTTATAATACAAAATAAGTTTTAAAAATTGATGTACTAGTAATATTTTAATATAAAATGGACGAAATCAGTAAAAATGCACTAACAATTTATAAATAGATTTTACCAAAAAGATTAAAGTCTAATGAAAGATTGACTAGTGCTAAGATTTTTTTTGTTAAATTGAAATAAAGAATGTTAGATAAAAAACAATTTTAACCAACAGTAACAGTAGAAATTTTAAATAAACAAAAGATTAAATGTGCAATAGAAATTGACTAGAAAGGAGATTTTAAGAATTGAAAAATGATTTTCAAATGAAAATGATCAACATAATATGTAAAAAAATTGATACATAATAATGAAGATTTTTAATTAAAGAAGAAATGATTAATTATAATTGGAACTAGATATTACCTTATTGGGACACACTACACGAGTTAGAGTGTAGCATTAAGACATGTCAAAAGCAGTAACTACATGGTATATTAAATGTTACATGTTCCTTTAAATGTCATAATTATAAACAATAAACATTGATAAAAGTTATAATTATACAAAAGTATAAATGTAAAAGTCAAGGAATAAAATAGAAAAAATAGCTAATCATTAAATATAAAGTTTTAGAATAGCATTTATTTTTTTATTTTGATCTAAATGATGTGTAGTTTCAAAGTCTTATTTTGATATGTAATCCCTTGCGTGTTGATGTCAAAGTTGGTTGAAGACCAGATGTTGATTTATTTCTATATGTTTCAATATTTGAATAACATTCTATATTTCAATTTTTAAAATAAGATCGTAACATTAGTCAATCTTTTATTAGACTTTAATCTCTTTTATAAAATCTATTTATAAATTGTCCATGCTTTTTACTGATTTTTACATTAAAATATTACTATTACATCAATTTTCAAGTCAGGTGACCTGGTGGTCTAGAGGTAAGGTGTCAGACTTCTGTGCTGAGGGTCCGGGGTTTAAACCTCGGTCCCGGCACAGATTTATCTGATTGCCAAACTCTTCCTTCACCTCTGACAAGACGTGTATTAATCACAACTTGTGAATGTGAAGAATGCCAGGCCCCCGCCGTGGTTCGGATTCCACGTTAAACTGTAGGTCCTCCATTTTCATCTCACAATCACCCTACCATTACACATAAGCATGAGTGTGTATAACCTGAACGGGTAGTAAGACGCGGTGCTAATAAGAATAATAATAATTTTCAAGTCTTATTATTTTGTATAGACATATTAAATAAATTATTACATTCAACCAAAGAAACGGTGATCTTAAACTTAATTGTGTTATGGGTGCCAGCCAATCTTAAATTTACTCCTAATCATGGACATTTAATTGAAATACTAAAATATTCCCACCCACCTATGGTGTTTCCTAGAGCTCTAATAATCGGAATCACAGTTACCGACTCTTGGGACTGCTTATCTTGGCAGTCGGATAATTCTGTTGATCAGCATTGGTGAGCCAACTAATGTAGTTACACAAGGTTTTGTCCTCTCAACCACATATTTTAATTCCACGCATGAGTAGTGGATGGTTTATTTTATGGTTTTGTAAGTGGCTCTCTAAAATAACCCTAATATTAAAAAGTACACTCTTAATGCACAAATAAAGTGAAAATAATATTATTTATTACAGTTGGAAGCTTTAAGCACACACATCCAATCCAAGCTTCACCAGTTAGATGATGATGTCATCTCTTTGGTTGATGGAGGTTCCTCTACCAGTGGAGATTCTGGAACCAACCAGCTCAGAAAACAGGAAGTGACTGGTATCATTCATAGACTGCAGGTCAGTTACATTTCTTTTCAAGTCTGGCCTTTATTCGAGCTCTCTTATAACTCTGAAGCTGCTTTAACCCATTCCCTGGTGTGTGTTCAGCACAGCGATCTATGCAGGGCCGGCAGCCATTTTTTTACTCATATACTCTTATCCAAAACATATTTTTGCTTCTCATTTATTGCTTGATTTATGGTCATAGGAGGGAATTTAACTCGTAGCCCCATCTATTAGCTTCAATATGAAGTATTCAGACTGGATAAAAGTGTAGTTCATCAATAGATGGCATTACAATAACTAATTGCAATGAAATGTTGATTCGCGCCCACGCCAGGGAATGTTCGGCCAAACAAAGACGTTGTTAATCGCCCGTACAAGGGAATGTGTTGATAAATTATTTAAAGCCATACTCTAGCTCAGAGTCAAGCTCTGAGACACGATGCTTTATACAATGGTCATTCACCTCGAGAGGGCCTTAATTCAAATCTCATTGGGGGCGAAATGGTTGGAAAGGGATTTGGAGTTTACTAAAATACATCCATTCAGATTAGAGAGTTAAATTGTTGGTAGTCATTAGAGAGCATTCATCCAACTTCAATGACTCACTTAGTATAACCATCTTCATTATCACTGATCAATTAAAAGAAAATATCTTGAACCAGCCACTTTTTATCACTAGGACTACACATAACAAGTCTTTAAATATGCCCTTTTTTTTTATAAGCACACGTTTTGGTGGCTGCATGGTTTAAGGTGTCACATTCTCAATAGACTAGATTGTCAATGAGAGGTAGATCGAGGTTTGAATACTGGTCTGGTGGACTAAAGGTGGTTTTTTTCTAAATGGTTTTACACTCTTCCTCCATGCGAATGTTGGTACACTTCCTCTATATTCAACCTTCTTCATCCCTAACCCATTAGCATAATTAGTACATATGCATACAATCTGAATGTATAGTAAGACGTGGTATAAAAAATAACATTTTTCTATATCCAACGAATACAATCTTTAGAACTGGGTTGAATACACTTTGTCTCAAATCTGAATCTTCATTAAACCTCATAATTAGGTTATCAATCTTGTGATTGGTTTGCTATAGCTCCACACTTTTGTCCATCCTGAGCAAACTTTCTACATCTTTGTAACCTCTTCTGCCAATCATTTTACTTATGAATCCCAAATATAAATCTTAAAAGATACATGAGCATAAGAGGTGTTGACCATTATAAAAGTGAATTTATATTCAGCTGAGGGGTAAATTAATGGCCTTAGATCTGGTTGCTAGGTTTGTACTATAATTATGTCAGCCATATAAAAATTATAAAAACATTCTGATTAAATCTTAAGTTAAATATATATTAAAAACTATTATTTTATCTTTAATCTGTATTGTTTTCTAATCCTTGAATCTTCTTAACAATTCTAAAGAGTCACAATTAAAAACTATTTTACTTTTCAACACACTAGATAATTATCATTATCATTAATTTTAAAATAACACTAACATGAATTAGGAGAGTTTAAACTTTGTTCCCAGACTGAACTAAAAGCGGTATTGGAACAGCATTTGGCATTGCTGGAGCAGCAACACCTGCAAGACAGCTCCACTGACAAGGTCAAGCAAGACAAGACAGACCACCTTAAGGTGGGCAACAGCATATTTTTCTAGCAATATGTATTATTACATTAAAACATTGGTTTTAACTGAATATAATTCTTAGGCAGTTAATAAACAATGCAGCTTATTTTTAACTGCATTTTTTATTTTCTCATATAATAGTTTGATGCCGAGTAAAATTTTGTTTTAATAGGAACAGTAAAGATGGAAATTATCATACATACGGTTACTTGTCTATTTTTCATTACTTTTTCAGTTAAAGATCAATTAAAATTTACTACATTATTAATTTACTTTACCTTGTTTTCACTAGTTTGGGTTGGTTTCGAACACCAGCTTACTAAGCCGATCTTGGCCTACATCGTAGTAGTGTAACTGCCCCTTGTAGGTCCTCAGGTAGACCATCTCTTGGTGGCAACCTTCCCTAACCGAGGCTATGGGTGCTGATAATGACTTAGCTCATCATCACCAACCCTCTTACTCCCAGCCCACCCAGCTGGGAGCCAACTGGCCAGACCTTGTTCCAAGCTTGTTTGTTTTGGCCTTGACCAGTCTCCTGTTTCTCGTCTGCACCTGACCTGGTTTCCACTGGGATTAAACCCAACCTTCACCAGGTTACTCAGATCTCGGGGTACACCACTCGTCAATGAGATCAGGATTGAGTAGGAGAGGCTAAGCAGCAGCCACTAGTTGGGCTCCATGTATTGCACATCATTACCCCGCTAGTACAGGGCGTACTTTGTATCTATTGTCACATATGCAGCAGAAACATGGGCACTGAAGGCAAGAGAGACTAGGAAAGTGGAGGCCATGGGAATTAAGTTTGTGAGGAGCATGTTATTTGGGGACACGGTAGTTGGCCTAAAGTCATTTGGCCTAAAAATTACTTTCACAAAAGTCACTTAGCCTAAAGTAATTTGACCTAAAGTAATATGGCCTAAAATGTAAATTGAAAACCTTTGGGTATCTTCGGAAAGTAAAAAGTACTGTTGTTTCATCTGAATATAGATAGCACAACTGATGTGAGGTAGTTACAATATTTCTAAAAACATTGATATGTCTCCTATATACCTATAAACCTATAATCTTAATTTCACAAACAAAAACAATAGATCAGTAGCTCACAAAACACTAAACCACCTTTTTTGTATATAAATTTCCTATCTTATTTCTTTGTTAGTACATCCCATGGTTATAAAATTAATAAGAACGAAGATATTAGCAAAAAACACTACACTTTAGGCCAAATAACAGGTACCCTGTTAGTTGTCATGAGGAGAAACAAGACTAGGAATGAAGTTATCTGGGAAAGAGTAGTACAGGGAGTACATGAGATAGAAGAGGAAGCAAGACTGAGATGGTATGGACATGTAATGAGGATTGAACAAGAGAGGATGCCAAAGAAAATGTTGGAAAAAGAAATATGTAGGGAAAAGACTACAAGGAAGGCCAAGAAAGACATGATAGGAGCAGGTAACAAAAAGTCTTTAAGTGAGAGGAGGAGAATGGAGGAAATTAAAGGCGGAAGAGTAGTGTAATTATATAGGAAGATGGAGGCATTTTACTAAACTCACCGGCCACAGTCTGGAAACAGTTGATAATGATGAAGATTATAATAAATCTATATATAAACTAGCAATTTTATTTATCAATTAGTTAATTTAATCAAGTTTGCTCTGCTGTTTGTCTTAAATTTATAGAACATGGCAGATGAGGTTGAGGAAGAGACGGCGATGGAGGCAAACTCCAGCATCAATGTCCTGAGTAAGGTGAAGCATCTCCTACTTCGAGAATACACCAGCGCTCTCAAGGTAACATAATTAAATGTGCTGCTTTATTTATAACTAATGTTAATTTATGTGTGAGCTTTGTCATGGCCATCAGCGCTAGGATAGATGGAATTACAAACATAAGTCTAGGGTGTGGTTTTTGTCATGGTCATCAATATTGAGGATTTATTTTCTTTTTGAAAGTATCTCTGGTCATGTGACTGTAAGTGAAGATTTGTCAGTAATAATAGAGTGCCCTGTTTTACTGTCTCTGCCTCCTTGCTCAGTAGAAGGGGGGAGTAATACTAGATTTGCTTAATCTTTGAGAGCTGAAGAGTTATTTAGCTATGTCTTCTTGTTGTTTCTGTTTAGTGTCATAGATAAAGCACTATTCCCCTTGTTAGTGTATAATTTTTTAATATATTCGCCTTTGCCATAGGTGCTGGTGAGTGGCTGGCACACGGGTTTGAAGGAGAGACTACAAGGGGTCTCAGACGATCTGAAGGAGGCCTGGTGTCGGGAAGAGTCGGCCCGCAAGACAAGGGACATGGCTGAAATTGCTCAGAGTCATAATGCACTGGCAGAGCTACTACATATCCGGGGGAAAATGGTTTCACAACTAAAAGGTAGATCACTCATCACTTTCATTTGTGTTTCACACAGGGTGGTCAAACAAGTAATGTAGGGAACTTTGACCTGCAAGGGCAAGTTTCAATCATAGCCAGGTGCATGCTAGTAGAATAATAATAAATGACAGATTACAGCAAATCTAATTAATAGAAAAGAACCGAAGCAAATAAAGTAAAATTTAACTAAGTATAAAATGACAACCCAGAAATGTTTGTTTTGGTGTGCAAAGCCAATGCTCCTGGGTTTGATTCTTGTGTTTAGGTTGTAACTCTTCTCTTAATTGAATATAATATATAATTAATAAAATGATAGACTTGTGGAAAATTAAAACACAAATAAAATTAAAAACACCAACACATATTTCACTGAATGTGAGTCTAGTGTAACTCGACTTGCTTTTGTTTTTATTTAGCTTTGGAGCATGAGGCAGTGGAGTTCCATCGCAATTCTGTCATGAGGCTACACTCGGAACTGCAAGGAGAGCATGAGCAGGTGGTGGACAGGGTGGAACAGATGAAGAACAGTGTGGCTGAAGGGGCCACCATCGCTACCCTGCAGGCCCAACTAGACAGAATGACACAGGAGGCCCACAGGTGGGATTGTATAACCTTTGGTCCTGCTATTCACATTGTTTATTTTATCTGCAAAGGTCCCTAAAGGGCTAGAGTATTAGTGTTGAATATTTCCAGTTGGTGTAGAGACTGAGATGTCAAACTGTGCAGACAGGATTTGTGTCAAATTTATAATAACTAGAGCTATTAATATAGATATAGTTTGATTAAATATAAAAAAATAAATTATAATGCTGTGTGGAACCTCTCTTAAAGGAAAACCTCTTTTCACTTTTAAGGTTCATAATATTGTATTTAATCCAGTATGTTTTGTTAGGTTTCCATCAGATACCCCCGGAATGGCGGAGCTACGCAAGGAACTTGAGATAAAACATGCCAAAGAAATGGAGGAGCTTCGTCGGTACTTTGAGCAGAAATGTGCTGACGTTGAAAAACGGTCAGTTGCTCCTTTCACTTATCAGCCATTAAACATACTTTGAAAAAGATAAATTCCGAATAGGTCTTTACACATACCTGTAAAACTGCCTGGATAACTTTGTGCCCTACACAATTTCATTCTTTTCCCACTATGTTCTGTAACTATTATTAATACAATCAATTAGCCATTGGAACTCCTCATTGCTAAACATACTTAATTTGAATCCATACAATTTGATTCCTTTCTGATCAAATTGCCATAGGCTTCTAATTTTATCATTATATTTTTTATTTTTTTTATTGGAACGAATGAGAAGACTTAATTTGGACTAAAATCATAAATTTGAAAAATAAGTATAAGCCTAAATTTGAAATTAATTTAAAACATTTTCCTGCTTCTTGTCTCGTTTGAAATTATTTCCCAGTCAAAAATTTCTCTAAATAAAAATGTCATTTCTGCATAGGTCTTTCACAAACCTTATTGTTTTTATTTGATGATTGGGGTATTGATGTTTTTCAGCTATTCTGAGGAAGTGTTCAGTCAGCACAGCCGTAAGCTTTCTGGTAGCAGCGCTAGCTCTGCAGAGGAGCTTGTATCTGACATGTACTATGGTGGTGGAGACCACGGTCAGCAGAAACTTCCCCCGATTACCCACATCTGCGAGACTTTCACCGGTGAGCCCAACTACAAGTGAGTAATCCTCATTGGCCGACAGCTTTATTACATTGTGAAGTGAACAAGATCTTTGATATATTATTACACAATCCAATATTTAAAAAAAATTTGTATCTTTAGTTTACTTACAAATATCAAATCCAAATATTAAAGTGTAACATCGATCAAGTTACAGGAGACAGAAATAAAATAATATAGTGATAATATTTAATCTTCGAAGTTACAAGAAACTAGAACATTGATATTAAATATAAAACATTTAACTGTGGTAAATAGTACTCACCTCTACCAGCATTTGACCAGATACCGCGCCATATAACCTAAACATCAACATAACTACCAGCGAAGTAAAGTATGTCCGAGTCCCACCAATAAGTCCTCCTGACTAAAGGAACTTCCGGGATACGAGTTAGTTCTTTGTTCTGCCATGGACACGTCTTAGAAACACGTGGAAGATAGTACCATCATCCAGAATATTCTTGGAAGATAGTATCGTCATCCAAAATATTCTTTGCCAGCCCGGTCACATTGCATTTCCGTCCTCTCTCGTATTGATTCCCCCCTCCCTTCCTTATTGCATTCTATAATGTTTCAAACTGAGCTGCGGTTTGAATATAAACTGGTGATTTTCCCTTATTCTTTACTCTTGTTTAGATTCTCACAGAGGACACTTTTTATCTTGAAAAATTTAACCTCTTCAAAATTCTTTCTTGGCCTGTCGATTCTAAATTTATCGTTGCGGTGTAAATATCTTTTCTTTTATATTAAATTCTTTTTTTTTTATCATGGATTACATTGGGTTAAAATTAGTTTGCTTTCTTGAACCTTTCAAATCTTTTCTGCCAACACTCAGACATTTCTTTTTCAGAATATGGATTCTGACAGAAATTATACTTTAACCTTGATTTATTATATGTTCCTTCAGAATGACTCTAAATACTAACTGTCAAGACTTTAATATTAGTATTGCATCTCTCTTTCATAAATATTTGGACATTGCACTTTCTGAAACTATCGGGTACATATTTATAATAATAATTTCGTTATGTTTGTTGTCAATTGGCATATATTTTTTTTGGTCCTTTTTAAAGTACTATATTCTTAGCTATCCTAGAATATGTGATAACGTATAATGTTAAATGTCGAGAAAAGACTATGTCAGCCTTTACAGCATATTTGAATTGATATCAAAGGGAACTTAGCTCAAATTAACTGTTATTTAATAGTTTATGCTTATTTTATATATTGTTTTCTATATTTAAAGATGATAGTTTGCCTTAATATTTGTTTCTAGTTAATGGAGTAGATTTTTATATGTATAAATATTCATAGATTGGTAATCTGGGTCATTGACGCAATCTTTGTTTATTACATATCCTTTGAATCCTTCTTAACGGTTTATTATTAGTTTTATATATATATATATATATAAATAACAATGTATGTAAATGTGTAAATGTAAATAACAATGTAAATAACAATGATTGCACTATATATATATATATATATATATATATATATATATATATATAT